>JASANH010001358.1:0-19261 GCA_030248295.1 Mesodorylaimus sp. YZB2_4 | reverse complement strand
ACATCTTCTTAGATAAATTCGCACTAGTCCGATCACACAGCTCTCCATATCGACCGACCACAGTCAGAGCTCAATTACAACTACTGAATCCATCCTCGGATAGACCTTACAGACTTGGACACACGCGAAGCCTCATAAGCCAACTACTATAACAACAGGAAACTTGGCGCAACGCAAAGCTGTAACCTTGATGAAGCCTAGAAATGGGCGGTGGGGAATGGACTGTCGCCCCACGATTACCCTGCATTACACCCATCCCCATATCCAAGTGTAATAGGCGGGACAGCCCTACATTGGAGACGATACCGCGGGGAGCGGATGGACTCAAAAACCCTCCAGGCAGGCCTCCTAGTCGTAGGAGACAGCAACATCAACCAGACGGCTTTCAGCCTCGCCTGGAGAAGCGTATGGAGCGGCCCACGAAGGCGGCCACATGCACTACCTTCCCCATGGGCAAAACACTCGCACCCTATCTACCACATCTGTCTACAATACAGTGCCCGCAGTATCTGCCACATGTCTGCCCTATCTTCGTGCGATACTATGGTATAGGCTCGACTAGCAACCAATCCTCCACAAGGAGCCAGCAGCTGGGAGCGTCATCCGTCAGTGTGATGTTTCAGCCATGGACTACATCGGGCTTGTTTCGGCGAGGTGCAAAGGTTCCACCAGTCATACACCATGTATATCTTGCTTGACAAACAAATACAATATTCAAGCAGAATTTATGAGCACGTCTTTCTTCGTCCCACATATATGTCAAATCGCATCACCAAATATTCATAACTAGTCATCGGCCAGCCAACGCCCACGCACGCCCTTCCTTCCTAGCTCTCCTCAACCTAACACTCCAGCCCCTCTTCAACCGGGCTACCATTCAACATACTCCGCATAATAATTCTCGTGCCAAAAATTTGAATCAAACTCGTCTCCTCGTAGGCCATCTCTTCGAAATGCTTTCATTATAAACACACTTCTTTCCTCGCCCCGCCAACTGATAACCTTATCGCGTCACTAGCTCAATTTCAGCTCCTAGTCTAAAACCGTCAACAAAAACGCTGAATCCAGACTTGGCATGGTGCAAATTACTTTTGCACAGTTTCCGTATAGATTAAGCTGACAAAATTAAAATCACTGGAAACAATAAACAATACTTCCTAATTAGTAGCTCTTCACAGCTCAAGCTCAACATATTGTAAGGACCAAAAGGAAACTCAGGAAAGTGCCTCTTGCTCACTACGACGCGGAAAAATTCATTTTACAAACGTGAAAAGAGACGAACAGGAGAAACTCGGGCGAGTGGCATCAGAAAAACCGATCAATGAACTTTATCTCAGATCACTTGATCAATAACCATATGACGAAACTCACCCGTACAGTAAGCCCGCTGCAGGTGCATCATTTGCGCGATGAAACCAAATAGAGGACCAACGTTTTACACAAACAACTGCCCAATCTGCACCTGAACTTTACCTCACCGCTCCAGAAAATACGGGTTCTATTGCAGCCAGAAGGGAAGGCGATGGAAAACTTCCTGTTTCGTCTCCCCTCAAACACCAAGCACCAACAGCAGTACAGTAGGCAGTAAACAACACTGCGCACTCAAAACACGACCGAACAGCCAAGCCTTCGAGATCGCATTGCTCGTTTAGAGTAGGAAGCATCTCCCGACTAATGCACTACACATAAGCAGCCCGGGACCACATACGACATCATGACAAAACGGAATAAACAAGTAGAATTATGAGAAACAAAAAAGGGGTCGTCTCCAAATCAATTATTCAATTTGGGACTGTTTCGAACGCAAACATTTGATGAGGGACTTTAATCGATTAATGTCTGACTGTGGCTCTACTGTGAAAGACTTGGGCCTCTCACGCTGCGTGCGCTTTTACCGCTGGCTGAGTGTTCGACTCGCATACCTGCGCTACGCGATATCATGTGGCAAACATGAACATGAAACATACAAGTTTCAGAAAAACTAACAGATCACCCAGATCATGAGTTTCAAAGAAATAAAGAAAATCAAGAACGAACTAATCCTGACAAATCACCCGACTACAATCAACTGCTTGATAAATGGCACTATCAGTTCTCTACAAAATCGCCAAAAGCTACCTCCTCTAAATACCCCGGCTACTTCCAAATTAGTACCCTACTTAACAATCAGCATCGATCCGATCAAACAGCCCGAGACTCAAGATATCCCTGTCCAGTCTGTGCTAGAGCAATGTGTACCAAGTGGATATGTATTGTTGCTAGAAAGAGGAAACTCTCCCTCACATATGATTTCCCCACTTTGCTCAAAAAATGCTCGAATATTCTAAAGTATTCTCAAGTTTCCAACCGCCTACTCACTGTCAGTTTGCTTGCTTGCTTTCGCCACATGGGACACGGCACTTTGATCACATGGATACATTCTAGCGCAAGTAGAAAACTCCTCGGCAACGAATCCTCTGATCCCAGACATCTCATCACCTCAGTGAGCCTCAAGGGAAAGCGAGAGAGGTGGGACATCCTGTGCGACTGCGCAGTGACGCCGTAGAGGTCCGTAAATAGACCGGGGAGAGGATGTCAGGGATATCCAACTTCCGCCTAACCATGCCGACGATACTCATTGTCAGTGCCAGCAGAAATGACTGTCCTTTTAACTATCCGTTGTGGAAGGTGCGGGTACCCGACGGCTATTTCTGCACGGTTAATCGAGGAGTCTGTTCTTTAATTGCGCAAGTAAATTCTTAAGCTACCCGCTTACAAGTATAAATCGACCCTAGACTCTCCACTATACTCAGCTCTTTTGCCCCCCCCCCCATACACATGCGCAGCAACATGGTCAAGTTGAGTTTCATAATAGCTCCGTATGTGTGAAAAAGTCAAGTACGTATAAAGGAGTCCTTACACGGTTGTAAGGACTCCTTTCCGCACTTTACAGTGCTTACCAGCAGCGGTCGACGTTGGCTGATCGATAACATGCAAGTCGAACTTTCCTCGATATCCCATTCGATAATTATACAAACACGAAGGACTGTAGTCCCACGCCACCAAGACCGTAAATGCAGTTCCAGTGTAAGCCAATGCATCGCTACTGCCCAGCGAGGGTGCCAAGGATCCAATCGTGCATTGAGGAAGTTCGCGGGAGGAAATTTCTAAAAATACTTTCACCACCGTTCCCAAATTACCGGCTCCACCATCTTGGTCACCCCATTCCCAATCTGGGCCACGTGATACTCGTCTCCCCAAACATTTCATGACTAAACTAATCGAGCGACCGCTGATAGCCGTATTCGATGACATGGTTTTGTTGCGAGTTGTACGTACAGTATTGCAAAACAAATTGATCCTACAACAAAAAATTTGAAAAATTTGCAAATATTTACAACATAGGCCTACACTCCAGGTTAACAACATCGGTTGAAAAAACTTTAGCGGGGAAAGAAACTATTCGTATTGATAAAAAAGATAGGCCCAACCTATGATCGACCAAATGACGTAGCAAACCGACTTTCCCAGGGAAACATTCATAAAATTACCGAAAAGAACAGCCTCCTAATAACTTAGCAACAATCTTTTTCGTGGCACAACTTTCTCAAATATTTGAAAAGAAATTCCACAAAATGATTTCCATCAATGATCCTTTCCTTACCTTCGAACTTTTGTTCTTTAGACTCAGTTATTTATTTTAAAGGAAAATTATGATGAACCTAAAACGATTTCAATTAAAAAGACGTTGATCGCAGTCCAGAATAATCTATCCCAACGCGTAACACGGCGACAGAGAACTCGCTGCTCGACGTTCACTTCCGGGTGCAGAACACGAGCAAACGCAACCCCCCAACCCGTCTGCCGCCAGGCGACGAGCTCGAAGGATGTCAACACGATGGGGAAGGAGGAAGGGGGGCGCAGGTAGGAATTAGCCAAGCGACCAGACGCGCGACTCGAGTAGATTCCACGTTCTAAGCCACTTCCGGCCTTACTTCCGCTGTCAGAATAATGAGTCGGAATGCACGGGACTGATGGAACAGGGCCCACCAAAGAAGGCCAAATCCATGCCTAGTTCAAATACAGACATATCAACGTATCAGAGTAGAAAAAACACCTACGAAAAATGCAACCTAAAGACAAAATTCGTACAGTGCAAAAAAGAATTTGCCATTCATGCACACGCAAGTCAGCATGCATGCACTGCACAATCTACAGTATATATGTATGCCCTGACAAATAGCGGCCAATGGAGTTTGAACCGATGAGCCCACGAAGCACTTCCGCTTCTTCCAATGTCAGCAAAACGCTCGATACAGGCACCCGCCCAGCCAGCACGTCGTTCCCAATCAATAAATGGGAGACAATTATTATATCGTACCTAAAACGTCCTTTACCGTGTCAGCTGCTTATGACAAAAGAGCTTAGGACATATAATGTCTGCTAGCGAGCGGGAACGTGATTTGGTGCATGTGCATGCGGGGTTTTTGGTGTTGCCGAATTTCCGAATTTCCCTGCTCGTCAACAATGGCTTGTAATTTTTTGTTGTTGTGGTTTTCGACGGATATTTTAGTGGTTTACGTAAGTTTTTCCGAACTTCTTGGTCTCCGATCTTCCATCCTAAAAAGTGACCAAAAAGGCCATTTGCACCTGAACGTTGCATATCCTTGTATGACAGTTGTCCTGCATCATTATGGGAAGATTTTTCCTCTATCTTGGTTGCTCCTGGAAAGAAAATTCCCGCGGGAAAGTCAATTTTTATAGATATTAAAACTTTGCTTTAAAATCGACATTTTAGGCCGTTATTTCATCGGTGAGAAAAATAGTCAGCCGGAACTTCCAGGAAAATTCTGCATCCGATCGAACTATGTATTCTGTATCTACAAAGTTTAGGCTGAAGCAGAATCAGTCCTTTTTCGGTTAAATTTTCAGATCGTTCCTTCAAGTCGCATTTTCTTTGAAAGGCCTTTCGTTCTTTTTCTATTTCATCTTCGCTCGATTTATCTTCTACCTACATTTCTTTCTTATCTTCCCGTGAACTCTGCCAAGTCTTTGACATTGTCCCGCTGACGCCCCTAGGAAGTTCTTACGCTCTGTTCTCTGTCCTTGTTAGCTTTAACGCGTCTCTTCGTTCTAGTTTGTTCATATTATGTCGCGAATCAGGACTTTTGAAATCTAATCAAAAAGCACGTTCTTAGAAACTTGTCCCAACTTTACCTATTGTGTACTCAACTGGTTAGCATGTATGAATGTGCAATCGGTTTGTTCAACTTTGCAAGAACTATTTTTTCTGAATAAGCTACTTTAAACTTTCTCTTTTTCAGAGATCTAATGCGTGCAGGGTAAATCCGGCTTGGTCGAGAACGGACGCGGTTGTTTGAGTTAGAATAAAGTGACGAAAACGCTGCATGCGGCTGTACGTACTCTTTGCACGAGCACCATTCTTATCTTGGTCCTCGTCATTGGAATGTTCGACAGGTCGTCATTTTCTATCAACCAAACCCGCGCTACCTCGTTCGACAATATTCGACTTTCATAAATCGACGTCATTGTTACAACGTCGTCAAGCCATTATCGACGTTGCTACGACGAGATTCACGTCCTCTTTGTTCCTCCATCGACAACCCTCTCTCGTGACCGTTGTTCGGCGAGCAATCTGCAGTGTTGTGGCTAATTCACTTTCCTCATCTCAGAAATTATTAAGATTACGTTTTTCGACAATGGACAGTTCGGATAAAGAAGTACGAGATTTGGGAACGTGCATAGCAAATGGCGGACATTGTTACGATAATAATAATGCCGAATTCCGGCCTAGTAAAGTATTGATTTTGACCAAATTGACGCGATTGGAATTCGAACGGCGTACGAATCCAGGATTGAGCGAAAAGGAATTGGAACAAGCTGTAAGTGAGAAAAGGGAAATTGAGTTTTGTCGAGCGTATTGATGCGAGTCTAATGATCATAATCAAACTATTGAAAAGCAAATTCAAGTTTCACGGTTCATTCACGGTAATCTTATCTAACCGAGCTAGGCTTTAGTCTGCTACGTTCAGGAGACCTGTGGCTTGCTGTTCATATGCCTTGCATATGAACATAATCGGAGATTTTTCAAAATATGACCTCATGTTCTGATGATGATAACGCTGTCAGTGACGTCATCAATTTGATGTGGATGATGTTCGGGACTAAAACTCATCACGGGATGCTGCATGCATTCTTAATTACCATAGCTAGGTGCACCAGACGCACAGGTGCAAGCGCGAGTTATCGGTTGAAATGTCAGCAATATGAATTGACCGGATGGGTTCGTTGTCTTGGGACAATCTGAATTATAGCTTTTGCCAGCCTCAGTTCAGGAGATGGGCGGGCATCAGCTACCTTACTGTGGAAGTTACACTTAGTTTCTGTGTGAGTGTTATGATGAGGAGTAGGGATGAAAATGCCGCTTCTCACGACTTGTTTCCCTGTTGTAACCAGCATTCCTGGCGGTCGGGAGATCGATACTCTCCCCTGGCTGGGAAACGTCAACCAGTCAAAATTATGTTTCAGGGGCGATTCCTCATCAAGAGTGCACGCATTGTTCGGTTACCAGGTCGCCTCCCCGAAGGCTCTTGTTTTCTACTTCAGGCGTCAAAATGGCACAGCCAGGGCCATTTTTCAAAGCGTTGAAACTTGGCATAAAAATGACGTTCGTTGTAAAAATGGTATACATCGCCTGTGTCAAACGGAAATACCAAGTTTCATTGCCTTTAAAAAGGGAATATGCGGCTAGAAAAGTGGCGATGTTGGTGGTTAAATTTTTGACGCTTGATGCAGTATACAAGAGCCTGAAGGCGGTTGAGAGACTTGCCTTCAGCCAGGAGGTTTCGACCCAGAGACTTGGGTCTCTCATATTTCCTGCCGCCTTGGTGCGCTGGTTACACTGGCCTGTACAGTTTTCCATTTATGTAGGCCTGTCCTAGGGGCAGTGGCGCAAGTAGTCCGTCTGAATTGCTTGGTGCCGAGTGGTTAGACTTGTCCCAGGTTCAATCCCTGGTGATGGAGGTCGGTTTGAGAGCCATAAGCCCTCGCTGACCTTGCACGCCAGTTAGTGGGTGACTCACCCAGTTCCTTCTGTACATAGGTGCTCTGAGTGGAGAGATAGATAGTGGACAGAAGGCAAGACAGTTGAAAGTAAGTTTCCGCTGTTGATCAGCAACAGGATTCAGAACCTGCCCAGCGTTGTCTTAGTAAATTGGTGTCCATCAGTCCATTGTGCCCTACAGTAAAAGATCAAATCTTGCCAATTGCCGCTAATCATACTCGTCAAAGTAAAACGTAATGCGGGGATTAAAATTTTTGCCCTCTGTGACATGGCTGACGTATGGAAAGTTCTGGATGGAAATCGCATATACAGTGCGCAAACTTTTTAGACTTTTTCTGCGAAAAACAATATTGTTACTTTTAATTAGCGTTCGACGGAATCGGGACTTACTAAATCCTGACCAGGAGTGGGCTTTTTTACTTTTTTTATTCGCTGTAGATGACCCACACCATACCTTGACTAGGCAGGCAAAAAGCGGAAATGCAGTCACCAATTAGCTCAACATCGCTGACTTCGTCTGCGTGGGGGGGGGGGGGGGGGGGGTCTGATCTTCTTCCGGGGGGGGGGGGGGTCGGCGACTTGGCAGCCCATTTTGTTGCTTACAAAAATTGAATTGTTTAAATTTAAATTTTTTCCGCGAAAATTTAAAGTTAGTTTGGGCCTTCCAAGGCAAAACATTGGGTCTTTTTTACTATAAAAAATGAAATTTTTTTTTTGTGGGTGGGGTCAAAAATAGCAAAGGCACCTGCACAACCTCGCCGGGCGGGACAGGAGGGTCTTCGCCATGTAAAAAAATTTTCTTCTGCCAAAAAAAGTAGGGGGGGGGGGGTCAATCACAGTAAAGGTAGCTGCACACCCTTGCCGGGCGGGACAGGAGGGTCTGAAAAATTAGAAGGGTCCCCCCTTTACAAAATTTTTTAAAAAACTTTGAAGGGGGGTCTTCGCTATGTAAAAAAATTTTCTTCCGCCAAAAAAAGTAGGGGGTCAACCACAGTAAAGGTGAAGTGCACAGACTGCGTGACCTGCACACCCTTGCCGGGTGAGACAGGGGGGGGGGGGTCTAAAATATAAGACGGGTCCCCCCTTTACAAAAATTTTCCAAAATTTTTTAGGGGGTGGGTCTACACTACCTTGGATACCCAGTCAGCGATGTTGAATTAGCTATTAGCCCTTCTCTCCTCTCTATCAGCTCAGTCAACCCTCAAAGTTTCTCCAGCTTATTCTGAAGAATTGACTTCGGTTCCCTTCCACTTCTTACACACCTCCCTAACATTCTTTTTATCAGGTTTGGAAGGAGCAATTCCGACTGGGGTATCAGGATCGGGATCCCAAACAAACGCTACTTTTCGTACTAAATATGCGATGAGGGCACCTGCTAGCGATGATTCACTCGTTTTCTCTGAACCCATTATCTGACGAGTAGAAGTAAAACATACTTTTCTATGACAAGGCACAGACCAAGTGTAGGAGCAGGATGACCATGGCCCCTATGCCTTGTTCTGGCGCGTGATTGAGCGATGTGCGCCCTGCAGTGGGGTGATGAGCCTGGGAATTTGTGCGCCCTGTTTTGTATAACACGAGACAATTAAGACGATGTGACGTGGAAAGTGGCGTGAATGGAAATGGGGGGACTAGCAACCATGGCACTGATGGCTGTTTGAGTAGTGAGCGCTCACAAAGTACATCCTTGTCTAAAAACTAACCCTTTTCCACAAAAAAATACAGAAGCTCAACTTCACTCTGTAGGTGCTGTCTAAGAATTCAGACGCTGCTGCATTTTTTCTACCTTTGCACTATGTCGTACCTATCAGGAGTTTGGCACGAGTTATCCAGCGTGATATCCAAGTTTGCTCATGTCCATTCAAAGGTGATAACGGGGCGTAGGTTAATCGCTGCTTTCCTCGTTTGCGTTGGAACACGCGTGAACAAAGCAAGAAGGCGTAAAGATAAATCTGCTACAGTGATAAGAGGAGTGGTCGAAGGTCAATTGATGCAAAATTAAAGTCAATAAGAGCAGGGATGAGGAAGAAATATACTCGTAAGATATGAGCGGGTTGATGATAGACATGGCGATGCACGGAAGACGTTCAATAAGTTCTCAGAATCGGCAGCATAGAGACAAACCGGTTTCGAGCTGTTTGCAGGTCGAAAGCTAACTAACCCCAATATCAAGGGCTATTATCAAAGCTTTCTTATTTCTGGAATCTGAGTTGATGAAGCTAGTCCTACTCACTGAAAAATGAGTTCTGGTGATTTTGAACATCGCGCTGTCATAAAATTTTCAACGAAAGCGCACGTTGAAACGAAAGATAATAATGATCAGCTTGCAGCTGTTTGTGGGACAGATATTGTTTATCATTCCACGGCTGCCAGGTGGGCGTCATTGTTTCGACAAGTCAGAGAATCATCTGATCCATGTCCTGCTAGACTAACATCAGTCTCCGGGGACTCTAAAGGAATTCTCCTGATCGATTACGTGTCACAAAAAGCTACAATACTGGCCAGTACTATGTCGACATAATACGGAATCGCGCTCTGCAGTAGAGGAAAATAGGCGTGGAAAGTTGACCCGTGGTGGCGTGCTGTTGCGCGACATTGCGCCTGCGCACAAGAGCCGCATTGGTCAGGCCGCCATTCGTGACTGCGGCTTCGTTGAACTGAACAGCCCACCTTACAGCCTGGACTTGGCTCCCTGTGACTATTACCTGTTTTGAAATCATAAATCGCATTTACATGGAACGAGGTTCGATGATGACAGTGAAGTCATATCTTGCGTTTAGACGTATTTTGATGACCTTCTTGGGTCGTTCTTTTTCGAAGCAATAAATTCATTGCAAGCAAGGGAAAAGTGCATTAATATCAAGGGATGTCAAGTTAAAAAACAAGTAAAATTATGCTCGTTGAGCAGCTGCAATTGGCTGATTCTCTGAACTTATTGAACGCCACTCGTATGCTAAAACAATTTGCCCACAAAAAAAGACCAATAAGAATGAGCGACAAAATGATATTCAGTATTTTGTGGAGTGCCAGTGCAGCGGTTCGGTATTTCTCTCTCCATCCATATTGCTTTGTAGCAATTGGCTGGACTCGTCCCGGGTTCGATTCCCGGTGACGGAGGCTGGTTCGCGAAGCATACACCCTCGCTGACCTTGCACGCCAGGCCGGGGTGACTCACCTGGTACCATCCAGGTGCTTCAGGAGGGGTAGGGGGAGACGTAAGCCACACGAGGAACCAGTCTCGGCTGTCGAACACTGACAGGGTTCAAATCCCGCCCGCCATCGTCCGAGGAAGCCAGTGTCTAGTCCAGGATGCCCTCGCGTGGAGGTGCTTCTAGTGGAGACACGCAGAGGGACGCTGCTGTGTGTGCTGGTCCCCGCAGGGCCTTGCTTGTCATATCATGACTGCTGGCCAGCTATCAGAACGGGCTTTCCTCAACCGATCTTTCGTCTGCATCTGCACAGAGCTGGCAGTGGGAGCATGGGATGATGTTTCAGCCGTGGACTATGTAGGTTGAAAGACATGGTTTGTGTCGTTGTGCAAAAGCTTCACTGATCAGCTTCAGCAAGAGGGACCCAGACACATTCGAGGGTGAAGGGACACATTGTGCCCAAACTATTTTATGCATCCGCAAGTTGAACCCGACGCTGTCTTGTGCATGCGCACCCAGAGTGAGGAGAAGCGAGGTTTCAGAGTGTCCACAGATACGATTTAGGACTGAAATACTGAAGCTGTGGAAAAACTGGTCATGACAGACTGGAAAGCCAATGTCGGCATCGTTAGAGTGCATCTCGTGTAATTATGATCAGAAATTTGGCAGTATTGCGACTACATCTGCTATCTTTTATGCACTACATTTTCAGCTCAAACTACGCGGCTCCGATTACAATCGCTTACTAGAACGGCATGACGTACACAAAAATTACTTGAATGTGATGTGTACTGAATTGGCGTAAGATAAAATTTTTGGAGCGCAGAGGGCTTGGGGGCTGATTTTATGTGACGTGATGTTGCAGGAAACGAAATATTGAGCATAAAGTGGTTCAGAGATGGGAATATGACAAGGAGGCCATCGATTGGTCCGATGCCGTATTGACTGCTGGTGGAGATGGAACTTTCTTGTTGGGCGCCAGTAAGATCAGGGATCACAATAAACCGATTATTGGAATTAATACGGACCCTGCGAGGTGAGTGTGAAGTAGGTGGTATTCAGAGCTGATATGGAATAGGTTTTTGTTTCAGTTCCGAAGGCTACTTATGTTTAATGAAGAAACTTCCGGATTCTCACTTTCCGATGGCACTTGATCGTCTATTGGCTGGAGATTTTAGGTATGTCTAGTCGAATAGGATATAGGGTGCAGGACACAGTAAGTTACTCGTACGATCAATTCGTTGTGGTGTGGTGCGAGCGCTATCACTCGACTTGATTGAGGGTGCCTGAGAAGTGTGCAGTGGGGTGTGGTGTGGTATGCAGCGTGAAATGCACACCAACGCCCCACCGTGTAACGCCATGGTGTATAGTTAAATGTAGCCCACCATTATATTTTTAGATGGCTGTGGCGTCAACGGTTGCGTGTTACCGTGTATGGCAAAAATGCATTCGACGATCCAATCGAGCTGCATGACCAGCAAGTGAGTAGCTGGACGCGGCTATGTAGGTATGTTTGCTTTAGTCTTACGTTTTAGTTGATGTATCCGGAATATCGTTGGTCGGAGCATGTGCAGGAACACGAGGACAGTCGCCTTCGTAGTCGTTCATACTTGAAGACACCCCGTTCCTCGATATCTGGCCCAGCAACGTCGGGAAACGACGGTTCAGCAACGCCAGGCTCGCCCAATGCACTTCTGAATGCAAATCCATTCAGTTTGATAACAGGCGAGCAAGTAGACGAGCCTTCTCGGGTTTTGCCTTATTTGGCATTAAATGAGGTGTATATCGGCGAATCTCTGTCATCAAGGTGAGGAGTGAGGCATTTGACTGGGAAGGTCTTCTGGTGAGGAATGCTCTTTTAGAGTGTCCTATTACGAGCTACAAATTGATGAAGGGGAAAAGGTGAAACAGAAGAGCAGTGGTCTCACCGTTTGCACGGGCACTGGAAGCACGAGTTGGTATTTCAATATAAATAAATTGACCGATCACTGCGTGTCCAACTTGTTGACTATAAGTAAGTGTTGGCTGATCGTGAGATGGGGATATGCTTGTGATAGTTGCTGATGGTAATCACCAGCATTGGGGCTGATATTTCGTCACCACTGACAATGCGTGTGATCACCAGCGGGTGTTATGGTCATTGGAAACCCTGAAAGATTCTTTATCAGAATCACTCGATCATACTCAAATTAAGAGCAAGTATGGAGGGATGTGCTCACGCTGTGTACAGTGCAGTGGGGGGAGGGGGGTGGGTCAACTCACCTGAATCTATGTTTCTGTCATTGTTAAGTAGTTTGCCCCACTTGCTTACAATTGGCTTTAAAATTCAGTGAAAGAAGAAGTTGGGCAAGATTTGAATTTGCCTACGGACGATCCGGGATTCGTGCATCGAATAAGCAAGAAGTTTAACGATAAATTGATATTTTGTCCATCGGATTTGCGTACGTTTTCTGTCTTGCAGAGATTTAGATTTTGCGCATTCTCACTGCCTTTTGTATTTAGGTATGGCATATGCTGTCCGCGATCCAGTCTTCAACGCTACTTATCGCCCCATTTCGCCTCGGGGCTTCGCGACGAAACGCGTCGAAGTGAAATCTCGTTGCTTCGATGCCCACTTGGTCATCGATGGAGGAATGTCGTATATTTTCAATGATGGGGCCAAGGCAGTGTTGGAAATTCGTCCCGAAGATGCACTGAGGACAGTCATATTTCGATAGAAACAGTGGTCGACTATGATGCAACGGGCAGGCTAACAAGGAGGCAGGATATGTGAATGGGATGTGGTATGTGAAGCAGATGGTCATAGTGGCAAACGGTTTTACTGTGGTAATATGAAGCAATTTATTTCATTCACACATTTCCTAATTGTAGTATGGTTTTCTTAGTAAAGTGGTGTAACTGACGATGGAACTGTGACGAAGTCACTAGCCTAGGACACAGTTCAAGGACCCACGACACGCTCAGATCAGCTTACCAAACGATCGGCCGGCGGCCGGGTGGAATCGGTATTGCGAATTGACCGATCGTCGTCCGAATCGAGGCATTATTATCGAAGTTTACTTATAACAGAACGTTCGTCAGATGGTAGAATATCAACTCTGTCTGCCGCAGGAAAGCGGGCGCTTATATAGGGGTCCACGGTCTATGCAAAACATGTACGAAAAACACTATGTCCATAGAATTGGTCCTAGAGCAAACATAAAACATGATTATCAGGAGGGGAAATGTTGCGCGTTGTGGCGTGATAACGCACGGCCTCGTCCAACGGCCCTTTTGAGGGCGGCCGTGAAACTGGTCCACATTGTAAGGTGAGTAGAGATCAATAATGGGCATGACGATCACGTGTACTGGCTGCTGGCGATGATGATGAAAAGGAAACGATGTTGCAGAACCCCTTGAACAGACTTTCACCTGTCCCGTAAGAGTCTGTGTGTGCAGACCATTCGAGATTTCTTAGACAGCTTTTCCGAGGGAAGATAGTTGCGTGCGAAGTTAGTGGGCGTATTCAGCAACGAAAACCTATGTACAGAAGCAAAACAAATATGGAACAAAAAAAACTGACAATTGCATGAAATTTTTACCATCACTGGTCTTATGTCCTGGAAAATGTACATCATGCCGTGTGACACCTGAAGCAGTTCTAAGAAACGGCTTGCTTAGGTCCTCACTTATTGATAGGCGTCTCACGACCTGATCGGGTCCCGGATCAGATCCCATCTCATCCGATCCGAAAAATCACCATCCGAAAATTTGAATCGGATCATGCGATCTGAATTATCCGATCCAAAATTCTAAGCCAGCGGTGTTTAGAGAACCAGGCGAACAACTGACTAAAATTTTTTTCCAACCCCTCTATGGTGTAACGAATTAGATGTGATCAATATTCTGCATTGATGCTTCCTTATTCCTGCTCACAAATCGAATTACAAGTCATCTTGTCGTTATTATTATTTGAGACCAGAGAAAACATGGATGACTCAGATTTTGCAAATAGTTTGGAGTTAGTCGACAGAAATATTAGTGAGTGAGGAGAGGAGTGGAAATATCCATTTTTATGAGATAATTTGAAGTTATCGGCTACAGTCACTAATTTTTTCCCAACATTTTTTATGTTAGCAATCATGAATCAATGCATGCGCCACAAAAAACCTAGTTCTCCTAAACTTATCGGCCCAGTAATCTTGCATGGCCCCGGTTGCCTTCGATACCTTTTATCGACTAAGTATTTACAAATGAGTTTGGTTTTCATATTTTTGATTAGGTAGGTTATCACCTATTCGAGCCCTACAGTGTGCTGATCCAGAGGTTCAAATTTAGCAGCTAATTCAGCTGTTCTGGTATCCTGATACAGCTGACTTGCGCGGGTTGTTTCAGTCCACGAGACCCGCCTTTGTCAACAAACTAATCATAAGTATCGTAACAGGCAAATTTATTTCCGCACTTTAGAAACCTCCGAATCAGCAGCACAACGACAAACCATTGTGACATTGCAGAACTGGCAATATTGGTTTTATATTCCCCGAGTGCGCCCATGGTGCTTGAGTATAATGAAGTGTGAAACCATCTACAAGTGAGTCACATGACAAAAGACCGCGGCGAGATAAGACCGCAAGACAAATTGACCGCTGGTCATACAGTAATACCGCGTGTAAAGAGACCGATAATAAACTAAGAAGGTCAGAAAGATAGGGTATTGATGTTGCTAGTTTTCGATCTAATTGTGAAATGCCATTGACTGTTATCGAGAGTCAGAAGGAAGCCTCATCATGGATGCCTTATAATACTTTGTCAAGGAGAAAGAAAAAGGGAGAGATTTTAGGAAATGAACATTTTACAAGAAGGCGAAGTGTCCTGCTCGGATGCAGATGGCTAACGACGCAGTCACACAGAGTCGGGCGATCATTTCGTGTACAGCTCCTGATACATCTAAAACAGGTGAAATGTGTTGTGTTGGCAAAGAAGAACAGGCTTCTGCTTCTCAAGAAACAAAGCATAAAATTGTTGTAGCGGTAACTGTTTGATGGTCAGATGCAGTGAAAGGTGCACTGCCGTCAGTGTCGTCGCTTAAACGTACAAAATAAAGAGCGCGGCATCATGGAAGTCTGCCAAATCCGCGGTCGCTGGAGAAACTAATCATTCCTCATAAGTACCAGCTGACTGAAGCTGGCCAGCTTTTCTTCTGTGACAGTGATTCATATTTGCATATTTTTTCGCCGCGGTCATCTGTGTCTGCGGTCATATTGTGCGCTGTCTTTTGTCGTGCGCCGCAACGAGTGTATTATCTGGCATGACGGGTAGGCTTTACTGTTCTTTCCGAGCTGGATTGTGGACCTAGTTGTCCCATTACCCATTAGTGCTCTGTAGGCGCATTGTTGAAGCTTTGTAGCTGCTTGTAACCCTCGTGCCTCGTAGGCCATGGCGAGTGGGAGAGAGTAATCGATACTCTCCCCTGGCTGGGAGACGTCAACCTCTCGGGTTGATGTTTCAGCCGTAGGTATAGTCGCAAGACTATCCTCCTCCAGTCGGAGATTTTGTCCCGCCGACTTCGGTCGGCCACCTCCCTCCTACGCCTGCCAGGCTTGGTTACATGCTATCGTCAAAAAGTATGCACAGCTGGTGCAGTTCTGTTTTATGAAAGTCTATACCTATGCGTGTTTAATCATGCGCATATGGTCGACAGCAAAGTCTAAACATACGTGCAATAACACTGTTGAAACTCCCCTTGGCCATGCGCCCATGTTGATGTTTAAAATCATCTCCATAGCGACGCTTACACCGCGTCATACAGTTGTGTACTGTTCCCCTCTGTACATTTGCAAGTTGACTATAAAAGCCGGCATCCCCATCAGTTTTCCAATGCGTCTGCTCAGTTTCGTTTAGTAAAACGCCAAAATTTTTCATCTTTTTACACAATGCTGCCAATGAATTTGATCGTTGCCGCATGTGATAACATGGGCATTGGAAATAAAGGGTTGCTGCCTTGGCCACGATTGCCGTAAGATTTTTAGCATCTGAAAAGTTTTAACTGACAAACAAGCGAAAATGTTTCAGAAACGAATCAAAACATTTCCTCAAATTGACGACAAGAACACAAGATCATGGTAAGTTCAGTAGCTTATCCAAGCTTTGTCTTGGTGGGAGGCAGTGTTATGGCCGGTCAAGTGCATGCCAGCTGATGAAGAAACATGATTTCAGACAAACAAAACGCAGTTATTCTTGGAAGAAAAACATGGGAAATCGTTCCGGAAGATCATCGCCCATTGAAGGGTCGGTTGAACATTGTTATAAGCCGTACTTTGACTCAAAAGTAAGGGAGCAAGGATATCAGGGTATCAATGATGGACGCTGACCCATTGCACCACGTTGGTGCTCCTCAGGGGATGGGGATCCAAAAGCGAGCGATCAAAGCAGTGTGGTGGTGAGAGCACAACATCAAAATTTTTGGCAATACGCGGGTGTCATTTATTTCAAAGCCGTTAGTAAAAGCGCGGCAAATTCAAAATTTGAGTTTTATGAACAGAGCGACGGGAAGTTATGGGTTTGAAAACTGGAAAGGCAAATCAAAAGAAATACTGTACGTGCTCAGAATTATTTGGCTTTGATTTAAATTAACAGGATATTCAGACTGGCTTTTACGAAACCCCGCAGGGCATGTTTCAATATTTACAGTGCATGTTTAGGGATGTTCCACAAGGTGTACGTGTGTGCAAATCATTCGACGATGCCATGAACTACTTGACTTCGCCAATAATTTCGAAAGACCTTGAGACTATCTGGAACGTGGGTGGAAGTGAGATCTATTAGGTAAGTTCAATGTGTGAGAGAGATTTTGTTGGTTCCTATCAGACCTCAAGAGACCACGGGGCAACTGTGGGAAAATTTTTCGAGGTTCAGTAATAAAGACCTGCAGAGACTGTTAGACAAAAAGGGGTTGGGGAATACCAAATGGTGATCACATGCCCACCAAGCGGTTTGGGTACATCCGGCCACTAGACTCTAGCCGCTTTCTGCGCTCCGAACTCAGAACTCGCAATATTTTGTGGTCTTTATTTCAGTTGGGTTTTAAAAATCCTGCATTCCATCGTTTATATTTCACGCGCATACTCGGAACTTACGAATGCGATACATTCTTTCCGACTATCGATTGGTCCTTGTTTAAGCGTGTGGAGTAAGTTGATTGCTTTGTAGACTTGGCTGTTGCATCTTTTCTTTTGACTGCTAAATATATTTTTATAACAGAAACATAATTAACATAAAATCCCCGATTTTCGAACGTGGATCACCTTGCGTAGATTCTAAGAAATGCTATATTTTCAGAGATCCCGATGTGCATCATGGAGTGCACGAGGAAAACGGCGTGCGCTACCAATTTGAAGTCTACGAACGCATCGTGTGAGAAAATGAGCCAACAGTGAAATACTCCCAATTTATTTTTCCGATTGCATGAATAACAAGATTAATTTTAAAGCTCATTTGTGTGCCGTGCATATAAGACATATATATCAGCGTGAGTCATGTAGGTAAATGCGTACTGTATCTGTGCACAAGGCGATACGCAGTACAATATAAAATGTTGGAACGCGTTGCACTTTGCACATCTCAAATTTATCATGGAGACCAGGAAATGAACCTACTCGTGTCATGGCCGAGCGGGTTACGGTTTGACTCCCACCTGGGTAAATAATGATTGTCGATCTTTGTCTTTGTGTTTGTGTGTGTGAGCTGTATACTGCTTTGCTATCGATAAACTGTGATATGACATGACTATGAAAGCCCACACACCGAAGCCGCTGGCTGGGATCTCGACGCTGTACCTGGGAGTTTTACGGACTTGGAAACTGGATCTAACTTCCGTTAATTTTAACTGCCAACTCAGCCACTGTGGAACCAGAACTTCCGCTGGAACTGCTATCCTGCCTTCATTTGGAATCAAAGGAAACCGGTGCAGTACAATTCATCAAATGAACGTAGTTTCTTGTCTTTCTTTCATCGAAAACATTATGACAGTGTAAACGGTGAGGTCATCGCATACTGTAAATCACTTCAATTCCGCCAAGCTACCCAAATTTTGCAGTTTTGGGCTTTCGGCTAACTCTAAGGGGGCAAATGTTTGTGGTTTCTGGCCAGGAATGTGTAGGAATTTTTGATTTTTTGAAAGAGCGCAATACAGTATCAGTTTCCTCTTTGAGCCTGCTTCCTGCATGTTAGAACTTCAACCATTAGATGGGGAAGGAACTGTGAATGCGTATTTCAAAGTACCATCGTAGATAAGTTCACTCACCGGTACCCGGAAGAAATTGCAGTTGAAAAATGGTAAACAAGTGTCAAAAGTGAATCTCAGGTTGCCAGTTATCAAATCTTTGCACTCAACGGGCTCTAATGGGTTTGATAAAGCTTAAAGCTATACTAGCACGTGGGGTAACCTTGAAGAAGGTGCGACCCAATGGTGCCAAGGGACACTTGGCATAAGTGCAAGGGCACCTGATAAAGTGGTTTGATAGTGCCAGTGGAACTCATTGAGAATGGCTAAACCAAGCATCTGCTTGATTAATTTGATAGATTCCTTCGCCTCTACCTGTGTCCTATTGGCAGCCCTACAGTAAGCCTACAGTAGGAGAACCACTACGCAGCAATTTCATCCTATCTAAAGGCTTTACCGCACCACCAAGCGGAACTGCGCTGGGCCGAAGAAGCGCACCGCACTATATCTAGCACTGCACAAGGGTTCCGTTCACACAGCCACATGCTTTAGAAAGCGCAGTTTACAGAAGCCGTTTTTGTCCGGCTGGGCAAATAAGTAATACAGCGCCAGACTAACTACAAGCTTAAAACTAGGATGATATAGAATTGTATGAGACAAACAAAGAAAACAGAAAACAAAAGAGATTCGGATAATCCTAATTAGTGGAGATAAACCTGTCATGGGATCCTTGTCGATTAAGAGACTCATTCACTCATCGAACCGTTTTAAGTAAGCATTCAGAGTTAAGGGCAGATTCCTAATTACATACTTTACATTACGAAGAGCCACGAAAAGGACCTCCTGCGA
>JASANH010000701.1:0-19242 GCA_030248295.1 Mesodorylaimus sp. YZB2_4 | reverse complement strand
CCCAGGTCAGGTTAAAATAAAAGCATGGCAATAGGAACTTTTTAATTTTGTTGAGGATGCGTATGGATGTGTGACGTGTATATAGCAATTTTTCGAGGCGATAGGACAGATTTAAGATGAGCGAATTTTTTTCTAGTGAAATGTTGAAAGTTTGGGAATTGGTTGCTTCGGTTTGTGATGCTAAGCAATGTGCTAGTGTTTCTAGATTTTCTATTGGCATACGTAGGTGATTGTAGAGCAAGTTAACGACAGAATGGGGTTTAGGGTGGGCTAGGCGAATTGTTCTGATGGCCAGAAGTGGGTGAGGCAGGCAACTGGACACGGGGTAATGACATTCAGCAACGTTGATAAAGCTTAGTAGAAAAACAATTTCATTGGGCGAGGTTTAAATTATCCGAGTTATGAAATAAGCCAAAAAATTGGCAAGTTAGCAGTGACAGGTTATGCAGAGAAAGTCAGAATGTAGTGGGTACGTGTTTGAAAAAAAGCACGGTTTAACTACAACGCGTAAAATGTTATAACCGAAACAAAACAAGTTTTTTGTATTAAACAATAGCAGAAAGTAGAAACGTATGAATGCAAAGTTTGATGAAAACATCATTTGGAGTGATGTAGTAGCGAGTCGCAAGGTGTACACATGCATTGGCAAGGCGTTAGCCCCGGAACCACGGCACCTACTTCTAGCGGTGGAAAAAGAAATTCCGATGCATACTGGAGGTCACCATGACCATCTACAGGTGTTTCTGCAACTTTTTTTGACCCAGGTCCATAAACGGAAAGTCCCACGATTGGGACACTCTGAATAAATCAGAGTAGTTTTACAGCGACATTAATACTCTGCCAACAAAAAAACCGCAACCCGGCGACCCACCTACCCTATTTTTCTCCAATCGCTGAACAAGACAGTAAGCGCGCTTCGCGCGCTACTTTACACTGCCTATGCTTAACCATTGTGCCTCAAAAGGTACCAGCTCAGTACCCCCCTCTATTACTACTAAGGAATTGCCTATGACCTCAGTACTGACACCAACAACAAAATCGCCATCATTACCATTTTCCACATTACCTGAATCCTCTTTCACTTGCTCCTTCACTTTGACATGACGCATGTGATCGCGATACCCAAGACGGCCATTGGCCATAAATTCCCTCATATTTCGCGCCTTGAAAATGTCAAGCAACAATCGCACTAATCGATAAGCAAATTCCAGTGGCAATCTGCAAATATCCTTATCGCATGGCCAGAAATCGTCGCCTCCAATTTTCATTTCCTTGCTCTCGTGCCGCACAGCCTATTCCGCGTCCAATATGCTTTGATCAATATCGGCATCCACACATTGTTAATCCTTGACGAATCATCCCATTCGGAAGGATCACGCAATTTCCATAAGATATATAATCCATTGGCAGGGCCACGAGAGCGATAAGTAATATGACCTCGCCCGATAAAGCTATCTGAAAAACCCAATTGTCGAAATACGAAGACTAGGACTGATCATAGCAAAAGCGGGCTCCGCTTTCTAATACGCGTGAATATGGGGCACAACAGTTTCCTGGTTGACGAGGAGGAACACGAATAGAATTAAAATAGAAATTCCGAGGTCGACCAGCAAATCAGGCGATATGCAAATCAGTTACACACAAAAAATAGGGGGCTGGATCCCCCTGACCAAAAAGAACAGGTTTGTGCGCGCCTCATTAAGCTCCTACTGCATCATGAAGTGTCCTCGACCAACTCGAGCAAAGTCGAGTTCTACTATAATCTATCCTGATTGGACTTTGATCCCAAACCGAATATTCAGCGCCGTGGTATAAGGAACACTGCATTTGGATGAAAAGGGAAGGAATATACAATGTGTGATCATATTTGTATCTTGTCGAGATTGTCACCAAAAATTCAGATTTAAAAGTTTAACTCAATGCAGTCTGCAATAACCGATTTTGCGCACCTATTCGACTATAATATAATGTAATCAATATTCTGTTGATGCCTCGCTATTATCTGCCCCGTCACAAGATTACAGTAGGTTGTTATAAGTGCAGTCGCATTAGGCTTGGAGGTCACGGAAAAACGTCCTCGGATAAAAAGTCCTGGTGCAAAATGTTCTTGAAAATAATGTTCTGTACATAATATCCCCAGCAAAATGTTCTAAACATCTCGTCCTCGACAAAAGTTGCTGGACATGAAAGGTCCAATCAACATTCTCTCGCTTGTGCAGAAGGGGCCCAACTACGAACCTGTTAATTTCTTATGTCGTTAGCAAAATACTGAAAATGGAATATCGTGGAATATAGAACGTCATCGTATCATACTGTACAAAGGATCTGTAATAACATCAAAAATGAGCACTCGCTTCAGGAATCGAAGTTGTGAGCTGATCCTCTGAGATAATCGATGAGCCCGCCATTTTCACCTGTGTGCAGCCACTTGTCGCATTATCGACCTACGTTGGAGTAGAGTCTTATGCGAATAGAAGCATAGACTTGCATTCGTCGTTTTGGATCAGGTTTCAATCTGTCCAATACGTTGAGCAAACGACGTTTCAGAAACATTTTCGCTGGAGTTCGACCAGTTGTCTTTTGTGGTGTCATATGGTAAGTCATCAAGACGGATTGTACCCGCTGGTCTAAATGTCCTTTGTCATAAGCCGACAAACGATGCTTCAAAGTCTGTACAAATCGCTCCGCTAATCCATTCGTTTTCGGGTGGTAGGCAGTGGTCCAAATATGAGTGATACCCCACTGCTTACAGAATTGGGCGAACTCCGTTGATATAAGTTGTGGACCATTGTCGCTCACTAGCTGTGATGGAGACCCAAATGTAGCAAACCATTCGGTCAAAATGTTTATTACCTTGGCTGACGTTGCTATTCTCATAACTTTGACTTCTGTCCATTTCGAAAATGCATCAATTAGAATAAACAGCATTTTCCCATCGATGGGTCCCGCAAAATTCACATGTACCCTCTCCCATGGTCTATCGGGCACGTTTCATGAATACAATGACACTTCAGCAGGCCGATTCCTAGTCTGCTAACAGGATTCGCACAATTTCACAAATCTCTCGATTTCCTCATCGATTTTAGGCCACCAGACATAATGCTGCGCTAATGCACGCGTAGCCACTATTCCGAAGTGTCCTGAATGTAGCATTTTAAAAATTTCTCATAGAAGGACATCAGCTCAGGAGGCACACGTCTTTTCTCAGGCCACCCAGCTGACATATTTCAACACTTTTGCCAAAATCGGATCCGTACGTGCTCTGTTTTTCAATTCTTCGCTATCCATGGGCAAGTCCTCTGGTTTCTGTTCTCCAATATGACGAATGTCGCTGACAATCTCCTTTTCCTCTAATGATCTTTTAGTATCGGGTTGCGGTAATCTGCTCAAAGCATCCGTCGTCGCATTGTCCTTGGCGGATCGATACTCAATGTCATAAGAATACCCACTCAGCAGAATAGCCCAGCGTGCCAACCGAGTAGCCGCAGTTTTTGATAGTTTCTTATTCGGCCCAAAAATGTGCTGTAACGGTTTGTGATCCGTGACCAGGACAAACCGTTTTTTATAAGTGTACTGATGAAATTTATTCCCCCAAAAAACTATTGTTAATGCTTCCCTGTCAATCGAAGCATACGCTCGTTCTGATTTCCTCAAGGTGCGAGATTTGAACGCGATTGGTCGCTCACTCCCATCGGGATAACGTTGCAACAACGCTGCTCCCAATCCATACTCGCAAGCGTCACATGCTACCACTGATTTCAAACTCTCATCAAAATGTGCCAGGGTAGCATCTCTGGTTATACAATTTTTAATTTTCTGGACAGAACTTCGAATTCCTTTGACCATTCCCATTTCGCCCCCTTTTGCAAAAGTTTGTGTAGAGGCGCGCTCATCCGGCACGAGAATAATAATTGACTAAACTCAGAAATGACCTTAATTAAGATACATTGCTAGGAGATGGCTGATCTCGAATAGCGACAATCTTATCGTCCGTTAGATGAACACCCGACGCGTCAATACGATAACCCAGATAAGTAATCGACTCTTGCATCAACTTACACTTATCAGGCCGCGTTCTCAGTCCAAATGTCTGCAATCGCGCAAACACTGCATCCAAATTCCGAATGTGCTCCTTATCCGAGGGTCAAGTAACAAGAATGTCATCCAAGTAACAAGCTGTGACAGGCAGTCCATGGAGAATCTGATCCATGATGTACTGAGAAAGTTGTGGGGCCGATAAAATTCCGAGGGGGCATCGCTTGTATTTGTAAAATCCCAGGTGTGTAGCAATTATAAGATATTTTTGTGATTCTACATCCACTTGCAGTTGTAGATAGGCGTCTTTCAAATCAATCACTGAAAATTTCTCACCAACATTCAATTTTGATGTTATGTCCTCAAACGTGGGCATAGGATGCTCATCCTCAATCATGTTAGGATTGATGGTTTCTATCGCAGCTTTTACGCACTTGCCGCATGGCTGTGTCCACTTTCCGAAACGCTGATGATTTTCTGTCGTTTAGGGTCCGTATTCACTCTCGCTAAGTACCCCGTCTTTGTTTGAAAACCGCATTTCCAGGAATGGTTGCCGTTCGATAATCTCGAGTGGAATCCAAATAAATGACCTTCAACTTTAAGTTAGTTCTTCCGCTGACCTTGCACGCCAGGCCGTGGGTGACTGACCCGGTACCGTCGAGGTGCTCCGAGAAGAGAGACAGACGCCAAACGAGTAGACAGTCTCGGCTGTCGAACACCGACGGGGTTCAAAGCCCACCCACCATTGTTTGAGAAGGTCGGTGTCCTGTCCAGGATGCCCTCGCGTGGAGGTGCTTCTAGTGAAGAGACGCAGAGGGAAGCTGCTGTGTGTGCCAGTCCGCGCACAGCCCTGCTTAGAAGGTTTGACTGCTGGCCGGCTAGAGACAAAAAACGGGCTCTGGTCCGCAAAAAATGGAGTCCCAGCTGTTACGGGAGAACAAAGGGGGAAGTGACTGTCGATATGCGAGGCGATCCTGGAAGTGAGGGAGAGAAAATAATAATCCTTTCCAGACTTCGATTGCAGTGAGAAACCGACCGTTTATCTGACGAGAACAATGTTCAGGACATTTAGTGCCAGGTTATTTTCAGGACATTTTCCCAATAACATTTTGTTGAGAATATTATTTACTGGGCATTAACTATGAAGACATTTTGTTCAGGACGTTTTGCCAAGGACAATTTGATAAGGGCATTTTGTCGTGAGGCATTCTTGGTTGGCTCTAGGTAGTTACTTGGTATCGCCAAAAAGTCGCGTTCGCACTAGCGCAATTACTGAGTAACTTTTCTAGCGCGATGCTATGGCCGCAACCATCGAAGGCCCCGCATAGGTAATGGGTTTTATACAATTTTAATCGCATCTACTGTAGGCACGCGCTTTCTTGCCGTAGTGCGATTCAAGGGCATACTTGGTACCCGTCCCGAGTACAAGTGCGAGTCAGGCCTCAGTTTGTCATATTCCCCGAGACCACAGAAAACATGGATGAATGAGTTTGCAAATAGTTTGGCGGCGGACGATAGACAAATATTACTGCAAGCGGCCCTCACAATTTCCGTTTTCTGTGATTTCGATTTGTATAGCGACTTTTAACGACAGGGAAGGGGCCAAGAATAACATTTGCACACGACGTCGTATTTGTGTGGACTCCAAGCCCCCCCCCCCCCCCCCCCCCCCAATAGGGTTAGATATGAATGCCGCCGCCACAACTGGTCACTTTAAAAGTATAGATCAGTATATGTATGCGTCGTGCTGGCGTAGCATAGCAGCTAATTATCACCCCTCAGCCACTGACCACTAGCTGGAAGCCAAGCCCCGCAGAGCCTTAATTAGCTTACCACCCTAGTAAGTACCCAATCATCAGTCCTTTGAGACCCTTCTTATCACTATCTGTTAATCCTTCATGACCTCCTTATCGGTATTTAGTCATTAGTGTAATCTTATCAGTATCTAGTCATTAGCTGAACCTTATCATCGATTAGTCAGTAAGTCAAGCTCCAGTCGTGCCACATGGTTCTTGTAATTTTGCAGGTGTTCAATTAACCAATAACAATCGATAATCAGTATTTTTATGGAAAAGTAAAAAGTTTTGCGGCCGCCACCCAACCCGCCTGGAAGACGAATGTCCTACCAACCCGCGCCACGAGGAGGGGGGGGGGGTTTGAAATGGGATCGAGTGTGCACATTGGAGACAGTCGACGATTAGAGAGTTCGCCTGTGTACACACGTCAAAGAGACGGAATGTCGCGCATAGTGGCGTGCCCATGCTACAGTAGACATGTCTTTCAGCTTGTTGCTCTATTCATTTCATTCTATTCACAATGAACAGCGTTTTTGGGGGGGGGGGGGGGCGTGAAAGATGTGGGGTTTGGTGGGTTTTTTTTGTTTTGTTTTCTGTATATTAACGTATATTATTGTAGTATAAATTATAACTACATTTTATATAAACTAAATTTACCAATTTAACATATACATATTAACAATCGATGTCGGCAAAGGGGACATGACGGAGAGACCGCACCATCGACCCACCGACGACTGCACGACACATGGACCAAGTGTCGACATGCGAGGTCCGCGATTGTCCCAACAAGGGGCAGTCGACAGATGCGACAGTCATCGTCCGCCTGGCCCTCGAGACCATATTTTCGAAAGTCAATAAAAAGCCCAAAGAAGCGCTGTAATGTACAACTGCCTGTGTACGCTCTGCATAGAAACCGCGGGCCCTCTTAACAGCGATCCTTATTTGACAAGACCTTGTTTCTCTAAACAATGCGCGGGCCCCGTTAGCACACTCCCCAATAATCGAATGAAACATGTCTTTGATTGAAAAAGATATTCACTTTACCCGTATAGCTGAAGCGGAAAGGCATATAATATCGAGCCTCTGTCTTGTCAGAATCGTAAAAGACGGTACTCAGCCTCTCAGCCTCAGCGCTCAATCAGGTATCCGGAACCCCAGATTCAGCTTGCCCATCGTGATCAGCATTGACAGAAAATACTTCTTTTGAATCTTCCCGAACAAATTTTCCTCATATAGCACCCATTCGGTGACCCTGATCTTCAATTTAGCTTGCCCACCGTGATCAGCATTGACAGTAAAGACTTCTTTTGAATCTTCCCAAACAAATTTTCCTCAGCACCCATTCGGTGACCCTGATCCTCAATTTAGCTTACCCACCGTGATCAGCATGGACAGGAAAGACTTCTTTTGAATCTCCCTCAAATAGCGCCCAATCAGGCATCCTGATGTCATTTCGCCTCATTTCACTGACTTGGGCCTGTTCTCTTTTGCTCATGTTTGTGCTGATAGACTAGTTCTTACCAGGCATGTGTATTAGGAAGATAATAAATAGAAGCGTCTGTTCATGTATCAGTCAGAGCGTATTTTCGCGCTGGTCAATAAACGTCATTCGTGATTCTTTCGTCTCTATTTCACTTTTTGTTGCGAAGCTGAAAGATAGGCGTGGTTGATTCCATGATGCTTTCTGGAAGCAAGTGCCAAGTCATATAGTCTACGTCCCTGCAACTAGTGACTCAAACTCGGGAAACTTCGGAAGTACCAGGCGAGAGGCTAATATGACTGGCTATCTTTGAACGATCTGGCCGTCTGAGCCAAGGGAACGCGCATAAAAGGAATTGGATGAAGACTGGTTAAAATTCCAACCTGAGTTGAACTAACTGTATCGAGAGTAAGTCATTTCTTGGGGTGTGAACTTGATACACTCTCTAGTACCAGCATAAACAGCAGAACATAACATATGCAACAGGCAGTGATTCGTGATACGGGCTTCCCAGGCTGTGATAGCCAAGTCCTAAGTATGATATAGGACGGGAGGGTGGCGAATACATATTCGCATGAACCACAAGACCACCAGGCATACTACGATGTATCACGTATATAACACTTACTAGCATGTGATCGCCGGCCCTTAGGGGTAAGTTCAACGAGGGAAATCGTATCGTTGGAGCGTGACATGACTAGTCCCAGCCTACAGTTCTAGCCTCTCCAACCAATCCACCCACCTTACACGCAGCTGCTGGAAAAGAGGAGGGCAATCGAGAAACAACGGCAACTTTTTGAATATATTCGTGATACTTCGTGGCCAAATTCGCGGAGTTAGTTGACGAAATCGTCATGTCCTCGGCGGTGATCCAGCAACATACCAGAATTTTTTTATTTCGTCGTTAAAACTTACATGAAATGCTCAAAAAATTGCCCCCCCCCCAACTTAACTAATCGTAGAAGAGTACAATGATTTGCAGAGCAGCACTTTTCATACATTTGAAAGCATTTGAAAAATTTTTTCTGTGCCTTTAATATAACGCTAATTCAGCATATTTGAAACAAATAAGAACCTATAAATATTTTGTAGCACAGTATGTACTCATAAGAAGAATCAACGTCGCAGTGCCATGTAAATGTGCTGGCAGCAAGCTCTAGTGGTAGACCTTTCAAAAATCTCGTAACCATCAAGAACAACGACTAAGGCTATAATCGCTTTGCATTTTTAGCACCCATACCTTAGAATAAAAAGCTTTGACATAAACATGGACAGTGTACAATCGTAATGGCCAAATCTGCATGACACATAAATAATTCACAGCATCATTTTCGAGTTGGCAATGTAAATAACCATAAAGCTGTAAAGAAACCATACGAATATAATAATAATAAACCAATACAGCATACAATGTACACTGTAAACTTGGCGAAAATATATTCAAGAATAAATACCAGGTTCAAAATAGGCAAGAAAAATGCTGGCACAGCTTGGACCCACTCACTTCAGTTATACAATAAAATGTAATACATCAGTGCCATTGACAGTGCCTCAGTTTGTGACGCTAGAGCCTGATAAGTTGAAGGTCGTACCTGCACATATGCGAATTCGACAGTGTTAAGCACTGTTGCATGGTATTGACCTGCTGATTTATACTTACCGACCGCCATTGAATGTGAGGACATTTAGTTGGGAGCAGTAGCTGTCCATTTGTTGACTCAAATATTCCAACTTGCTCAGTTCGGCACGCTGTCGAAAACATGACTTGCCGCCTGCTTCTTTGATTGCAGTTTCGGCTCTTTCGAGTAACTCCCTGAGTTGTCGCATTTCACCACAAAACTTTTCTCTTTCCTGCTGATTCCACAGAGAAATCACACTGTCCACCGCGCTTGGCTTCGCCAAAACGATGTATGGTCCTCCCCATTTAGGCTGCCACTTCTGTCCTTGCTCCTTGGGCACTGCCTATAACCATAATAAATTATCGATTGGAAAATCCATGCATTCCTCATCCCTATCATAATGCCGCTTCTGTTTCTCCTCCGCTTTTTTGCAAATTGCGGCGTATGATCGATTTCTTAGCTTCCAAACCTACGGCAATATCGTGCACATAATCTTTCGTTTTCT
The DNA here is from genome assembly GCA_030248295.1 of Mesodorylaimus sp. YZB2_4. Classification (NCBI taxonomy): domain Eukaryota; kingdom Metazoa; phylum Nematoda; class Enoplea; order Dorylaimida; family Dorylaimidae; genus Mesodorylaimus; species Mesodorylaimus sp. YZB2_4. Next base: position 9,804 of record JASANH010000701.1, on the reverse strand, counting down.
TTCTCTCCGTCATTTGCACCGACAGCTCTCCAAGGATAAGTGGTTCCCGTTATGCAATTCATCGTAAGCGCCCGTTAGCTTAGGGAATAGAGCTTAGCGCCATAGGCGAGGAGAGCGCGGCGTATGTTTTGCGTATCTAAGCTGTCGAAAGTACAGTGGGCGATTTTTGACACCGTCGGTGGGTATCCAACTATAGCAATGGGGTATGCATGGTCACGTGCTCCGGCTGGCGGCGGGTGGCAGCGAGGGGGCCTTATCACCAGTGTTTTCTGAAAACACCACTCTCGCCCAACAGCCACCCACCTCAAATACAGCCTGGAAGTCTTCCTCGCCACACTGCCGGTCGTCATCTCCATCGGTATCTGCCAAATCGTACATGACGACTTACGAATATGAACTCTTCGAATTCTATAGTTCCCTTGCCTGAAATCGCATGCACTCCCATCATCTGATCGGCACAACTCGGACATATTTTTGACCAGAAAACAAGACTTGATGTCGTCGTGATTCTTAGCAGTGAAATTTATTTGTTCACTTATCTATTGTCGCTAATTCGGTCGACAAATCATCCACAACGCCAATCATGCCATATACTACTACTGGCAACCTGCCAGTAGACGAGACCCCCACTAAAAAAGGTCTATGAAATGGACCAACCCCAAGGTGCTTTGGAATAGAGAACACAAACCTGCCACCAAAAAACCGTGCGAAAAATTTCCCCTCTCCACGCGCTTCTCTATTCCTAAGCCCTGACAAATGATACCGTTGTGCGTTGCTGCAGGAACACTGAAGCTTCGTGGCATGCGGTCACTACAGTCACGTTCTAACGTTATGTATAACGTGAAATAAACATTGCACAGGAAACTTGCTCTCTGACACAATGAGTAACCGACACAGCCATTATATCCGGACACTTGGCATTCTATTCATTGACCAACACAGCTTGCAGTCGTAACATGCCTACAGTTATAGTGACATAACGCACTGTCCATTTACAAAATGCATAGTTTACTTAAAAAACTAAACGAATCACTGCACCGAACCCATAACAGCAAAATCTCATGCCTCCAACCATGCAAGCAATGCAGCAAATGCTTCTCTGCATTATGACTCGGCATGCAATGTATTCTCCACGCTATACCTAACGCAAGCGTATATCAGGGCTTAGGAATAAAGAAGCGCGTGGAGAGGGGAAATTTTTCGCACGGTTTTTTGGTGGCAGGTTTGTGTTCTCTATTCCCAAGCACCTAGGGGTTGGTCCATTTCATGAGCCTTGTTTAGTGGGGTGACATAAGGAGCCGAGCTCAGCATTTCACGCAAGCAAAGCAACTTATTGAAAAAGTTTTACGGCGCGTATGTCCCAAAGCCCCAGAACAATTGTAGGATGCAATTGTGAGCAAGGAAATAGAATGCGGAAGCGCCAGCTTAGGCCACGATACATTGGTACAAGCAATTGTTTCTGCATACAGTCAAGCCAGTCAGTCAAGCGACCGGCAGCAGTATCTTGCATTACTGGCAAATTCATTATCGTTCTTTGATTTTAAATTGCTCATTGAGGGACTGACAGAGTCAGCCTATTACAGAGCGAAACGCCAGGCGAGGGAAAGCGAAGTCAAGGATCGAGAAAACTATGTCCGTTACAATCCTGTTGCGGTAGAACATTTCATCACCCAGATTCCCAGCTCCATCAAGATCCACTGTGGATCCACCAATATCTCCATGGATCCACTGATTTCCACGCATTTTACATGGATCCATGCCATTCCAGAATAGATCCACGTGGATCCAAGATCCATCCACTTGGATCTCTAGTGGAATAAGGTGGTTGGCCTGTGGAACTGCATGGATGTTATATGTGGATTCCACAATGGATTTGTCATGGATCCAGCTGTGGATTCGGATGGATCGATGTGGACCGACCATGGAAAATACAAATTTTGGGAAGGTGTTAGGTTTCCAAGTCTATTATAGAAAACCCACGATTTTTTCAGACATAAATATAAAGTACTTCTTAACTTGGTTTTTTTGGAAAATTTTTTATGTATTTCTTTTCAAACGTTTTCAGGTTAGTTAGCAAATGTGAATTATAAACAACAAAAGATAGGAATGGGTTTATGAAATCTGGGCATTTGTCGACTGCAATTCTGATCTGGAATGAGGAATAAAGCAAGCATTTTAATCATGTTCAAAGGGCAGTACATCAGTCACAGTCAACGAGTCAGCCGTCTCGATCAAAACTGCGCTACACAGAATGTCAGTGATATTGATAATGTCAAAATCACACGATTTTCTAACAATATGGAGAAAAGACCCATACACTCGATCATCGTACAATGAATAAAGTAGCTCATTGGTGGGCTCACTCACTTCCAATACATTAGTTGGCACTTCAGTAAAGTATTTCTCAAAAAACAAAAAGATATCGTCTTTCAATGCAAAAAATATTTTCACCTCACCGTAACTCTCACCTGCAGAGGTGCTGGAGTCCACATATTTGAGAATACTTGCTGTCTTTTTGGAATAAAACGTGGAATGTAAAATCTCTGAGCCATTGGCTGCACGAGCCGCAAAACGGAAATCACTGAGAACGTTTTTTGGAAATCGAGCTTTCAACCATTCAATGATTTCGCTGTCCAAGCACTTCGTCGATTCGTTTAACAAACGATAGCTGAAGAATCAGTTTTAAATTTCAAATTCGAAATTGCAACAATACACGCACTCACCGGTTATCATCTGATCGCAAAGACCACCTTTTATGTAATCTAGGAAGAAGCTCCTTCACAATATCCGTAAATGGCTGCTGCTGTACCCGGACTGCATTCGACAAGAATTTGTATGTCACTTGTTGCAGAGAAAAACGGCGCCCCAGTTGAGCCAGCGCCCCTTTCGATGATTTGATGTATCTGAAACATAAAGCCGATTTCGAGTAGAATTCAACTGAACAAACTCACTCAAACGAATACTTAAAAATCTTTACCGTGAAAAGTGACCATTATATGATTCGAAAGCAAATGCGCTGATAGACCAAAGCGGACCAAACTGCTTGACTTGATCGGGCAGATGTTCGACCGCATGAGAATTAAATGTTTGAGAACTCTCATGACACAAAATGGGAATAAGCTTCTGCCATGTGTCGATCAGCCGTTGCGCTCTGTCAGCATCTTCGAATGGGACAACCGGCTGCGATAAAAGCCTGTAGATAAAGGAACACACTATATAAGATACCATGACTGACAAGTGAGAGCACACTCCATAAAGGCACAGCTCACCTGATGACATGGACATAAATGGCTACCCAATGCCAATAATCAGGAATATTGCCCATGAAAGCGGCTGTAACTGGGAGTAGGGCGTAAAGCAACAAATTTTTGATCTCTGACGCTTTGAAACTTCGTATGCCAGCCAAAGTTGGAATACGCCGACTGAAATAGTGCGGGAATCGAATGTTCTGCACGATTTTGTCAAACTCCGCGACAAGACTTTTCCCAAACACGGATGACCATTTTTGTGGTTGGCCTATTTAAACAAAAATTCAAATTCGAAGAATGAAAAAATTAAGAAAACTTCACATACTTGCGAATAAACGATCGAAAATGAGTTGCGCATTACCGCGATAAATCATATGCATGCTGTCGAAAATGTTGACAGTCGCCGGATTGCAAAGCCGAGCGAGTGGACTAATTTCTTTGACACCATAATAATCAGCACCATTAGCTGATCGTGACTCCGCCAAATGTGCCCATGCTTCTTTAAAAAATACATCATGTTTTACAGGAGACCGCTCGTCCAGTTTTGGCCATAAGCAGGAAGTCCCTTTTCGCTCGCCAGGGTGCCGACATCGGATGCAACCAAAATGTCCTAAAACCAAAATGTAACATTGAAGGTGATCTGGGGAGCAAAAAAAAAACTTTACTCGCCATTGAATTGTTTGACGCCCCATATCGAAGCCAACGCAGGCAGATCAAAAATTGTTGCAAATATGCGAGCGCGAACCAGAATAATTTTATCATTAATCTGAAGTTTGAAGCCGTTTTGTAAGTCCTGCAGTTCGGCTACAATTTGAGGCAAAAATATCGACCAATCAGGCTTTGATTTATCACCACGACCAACCCAAAATCCAAGAGCGACTGCATTTTCGACAGCCACTCTAACTGTGGGTGGCAGCTCTGCAATAATGGCCATGCATGGCCAGAAACTGCTACGATCCAGCTTGAATGCTTGGGCGCCGTCTGATGAAATCACGAGGCTTATAAATAACGTATTGCCGCTTGGATTATCGCCAAAATTAGCATACGCAGGCGTAGTTGGAATGTCGCCAACTTCATATTTTTCAGGCACACTAACTTTTGAAGATAAAAACCGGCAAATAATCGGTGTAATGAGATCGAACGATGTCCTCTATTTGAGGGCGAATTTCGAAGAGCAAATAGCTGCTGCAATGCTGCTTTTTCCCATACAAGCCGCAACTAGGGCTGCCACAAACGTCAAATAATTTTTTCATGACTCGGTGGCACGAGTTGCTGCTGCATATAAATGTAATATGTTGACCGGCATTGGATGGAATCAACTGTTTGAGAGCAGACGAATATGAAGTAGGGGCAGCATTTGGTGTTGGCAAGCAAAGCTTCAATAGTTTACAAAATCCATCCATCACGGTGTCAGGCGTCTTGTGGACGATTTGCAGTGCAGCCAACAATACATTTAATTCATCGACACCCAATCGACAGGCCTCACCACTCAAAAATACCCGTTCCCACACAGCTTCTTGCACTGTTTCATCTTCAATGCCGAAAATAGAATCGATAGTCTCCAAATGTTCCTCTGAATCCGATTCAGAACTCAAGACGTTTTCTTCGAAATACTCTAGGTCTTCGTCATCCTCTAAATTCCCAAGGTCACTAGCGCCAGGGGTATTTTGTTCTCGAGGCAGCGTCATATCGCTGGATTCAAACAAGGCCGGGGTAGATGCACGAATATCCGTTTCGGATTCCAGAAATATGTTTGCCGAGGAAGAAGGCTCATCAAGATTGAAACCCGAATAAGCAGCGTGAGTGTCTCCTGTTTTCCGAATTTTACTACGACGCCTAGACATTTTATGTTGTACTTCCAACAACACAACGACGAGAACCAGAAATTTTTATCCACGAATACCAGCGGCAGCGGAAGTAGGCGTGCTGGAGCACCATCCATCTTTGCTACGGTGGCCCAAGGAGGCCTTTTTCAAAATATCTCTGCTTGTTGATTTTTGATTTATATCTCGTCAAAATGGGCTAACCAGCTTTATAAAAAAATCAAAATGCACGCGTACAGCAAATTAATCAAAAAAGTTTGATTTAATCAAAAAGATTTTTTGATTTTTTCAAAAAAGTTTGATTTAATCAAAAAGATTTTTTGATTTTTTCAAAAAAGTTTGATTTAATCAAAACGATTTTTTGATTTTTTCAAGTTGATTTTCAAAAAAATCAAAAAACTTGATTTTTTGAAAAGTATCTGCGTAAAAGCAACATTATATCTCTGGTTTTTTGATTTTCCTCTTGTACCTCGTCAAAACATCCTGGCTCGCAAAAAAATAAATCAAAGTGCGCACAAATGTTGAAATGAACAACGCAGAAACTTTGATTTAATCTAAAAGTTTGATTTAATCAAACGGATTTTTTGATTTAATCATTGCCTCTTGTCATAAGCAGTCTGAAAACTAAAACTCACTTTTACCCTGTGCAAAAATCCTTTCCATGGCTTCATTCTCACTCTCTTATTTCACTCGCTTCATTTCCAATCATTGATCATCTGAATCAATCAAGTATCGTATGAAATCTGTTTAGCATCAAAATCTGATCGACAGCTTCTAAGTGATAAAATTAAACAATGAACGAAAAGGAATTTCGGCAGCTTCTGGAATCGCCCGTCCGTCAAAGGAAAGGCAAACAAAATTATTTTGGCTTATCCTAAAGATAAACACAACATGCAAATGCAGGAAGAGGGGAAGACGTTTACACGCTTTTTCAGAAGGTACCTGCTTTCTCTGTTGCCGTCAATGTTCTGAGCGTATGTACTGTAACTTAAGAAAAATAGGCTTTTCGGACGTCAGGTGCTAAGAGTTTCAGGTCGTTTTAGATTATCACACGGGATTAATTGAAGAGAACGACTTAGAACGGGTCACGGAAAGCAGATCGGGCCGCGGACCCGAAAGCCGTAATTTCTACGATGCGGCCACTCGGTCTGTCTCCTATGGGCGAAAATATGGCTCGTCGCGCTTTCCCTGTTTGGTCTCCGTTCCGCAACCATCGGATCGATTACGAATTTTCGAATGTGAATCGCGCATTTACGGTAAGTGCATTTTTTAAGTCCCAGCCTCAACCGAACTAGTACCATACCAGGAACGCAACCCGGTTGCGTCCCGCTGGATACGATAGGCCCAGACCAGATCTCGAAGTCGGGATCCAGGCGTAGGGTTGGATCGGTCGATGCCCGGCTTCCCTTGTATTATTTCGCGCTGACTGATTGTGCTAAACTGGGAAAACTTGACTAAAAATGGCTTCTATTCCAGCATCGACCAATCCGCCGATCCAGCACTTGGATCGGCCCCGATCCGCTCCATGTGCTTTATCGGCCGGATTGGCACTTCAAATTTGCCGCGCGTCACGTGCCTGGAAAACACGCGTATATTACACTTTCTGCGATATAATCTGAAAGCAGGGCTCCCAGCATACCCTTAATCCCCATTTGATCCGAATACCCTGTCGTAAATCTTCTAATCTTTCTCTAATTGGGGCGTCCTCCTCTGAAATTTGGGTTTTCTCCCAAATCGTGGTCTCTGCGCTGCGACATCATATAAGTGAATTTTGGAATGGGTACGGTACCAGAGGTCAGACAAAAATCATTTGCAATGGGAAATATATGAAATGGATAAGAAGCTTAACGATAAATCGGGATCTTTTTTTGGGTCATCGGGATCATGGCAATCCGATTGTAGATTGGGATCAGGATGGGAATCTAGGTTTCTTTCGCGTATCATCCTTTTTTCCTGACTGAAGCACACTTTTCTGTCATACAGCTTTTTTTAAAACTCCTCTTTCCGATTATAAATTATCATATACAACTTAGTCGGATAGTCAAGTTCGGGTTTTTTGGAAGAAAAGCTCCGCCTATTTGTCCTCTGACAGTCTCAAATTTCTTTCAGGATTTGTTCGGCTTTTCGACACAGCAAGGAGCGCGGTTGCAACAGCAGCAACAGTAGCAGCAGCAGCAGCAGTTGCGTGCATTCGAAGTCGCTGGCTTGCGCTCTGATATCCAGGTAAGTAAGCAGAAGTCAAACATCGGAATCCTACCTCAAGAGTAAATCCGAATCTTCAGGCTCTTCAATCCGAGCTGGAAAACGCGAAAGGTTACGCTATAAGATGGCGAGCAGATTCGAAAGACACGTTGAAGCGCGAGAAGGCGGTGGCGAGGGAGGAATTCGAAAAAGAAGAAGAGGAAGCTGCCAAGCGTGCGTTGGATCGGGAACGTAATGCCTGTCATATCTGTAATGAATTTGGACACTGGGGAAATGGATGTAATCAGGAACACTTGGGTAAGAGATGTGTGACCTGTGGCATGTTTGGGCACGTGCGAGCCCAGTGCACTAATCCTGTGAGGTGCAAAAGATGTGGTCACGTGGGCCATGTGGCGCGTGAGTATGGCTACTAATTTTATGTGATCGGTCGAACCAGCCCTGCGTGCAGTGTTTTCGAGCTTCTTGTTTGCTCATGTGGACGTTAGAATCGTCATTGCTTTTTTATGCGTTTTCATCGACTTCTATATTCAGCACAGTGTTAAAAAAGTAAATGAGATGTACAGCATGTCACAAGGCAGACAAGGCCTCGTCACTGTTGCTAATCACAGCGTTTGTTGGGAGGGGGAGTTACCTGCTTACAGTGAACAAGCGGTGAGTAAGATGTCAGCAATGGCAGCCACTCTCCAGTTCATGCTTCATGAATTGCTCCTACTCTGACGGGGTACATGCCCGCCAGGCTCATGATGGTCCGTTTGTAGGCTCATGATGGCCAGGCTCAATCATAATTCAAGACTGCCCCTCCCGTTTTTCTGCTTAGCCTGCTAGCAGTCAAACCTTGTAATCAAGGCTGTCGACCTTGTAATGCTGGCATCGACATTGATTCGTCCGCCCTGCTGCTGCCCCTCGTCGCCAAGTACATCCCCTGCACCAGCTTCTACTGTATGTGAATGCCCTCTCGCACTTGCCCGTCTACCTGGTCATGCGCAAGACCTTCAGCCAGGACTTCCCTTAACCTGACCCGCGCACCAATAGACCAGAGAGCACAGTGCATGCGTAGTCCGTGCCTATTACACTTGATAAAAGGGGGAACTCGTTCTTGTGTCCTTTCTCCTTCTTCCAGACACCCTCGCGGGACGTGCTGAGCACTTTCTGAAACACATCATTTACAATGCAGTGACCAGGCACCTCACCACCGACCACCGACTTCAGGCTGGGCTTACGGCTTGCCGACATGAGAGTGCTTCTCTGTGTCCACAAGCCCTCTCACGACCGTCAGTCGTTCCCCTTTGGCTCATACTGACTCCTGGACTCTGCTTTGGTTTTTTCGGGGGGGGGGGGCGGGTGGTCGGGGTCGGGGGCGGGGCGTCGCGGGCTGTTGTTTCGTTGGCCCGCGCCGGTGCTGGCCTCCTTCTTCCTGCTTGGTGCTTCATGCTGGTGATTAGGGCATTCCTACTGACTGCACTCATGCTGCCTAAGCAGCACAATGTGCTCACTGCCGCGTGCTTTTGCTCGCATCAAATCCACAGGTTCATGAACACTTCCCACGCTCGTCCACTCTTTTCATGGAACCAGAAGAGCGAGCCTGGATCTAATCTAGACTAGTTCTAGGACTGGTCGCCTAGGTGCCCTTCTGGCCATTATGGCCTCACAGACTGCGTCTACGTACTTCGTCCCGAGCGGTTGGGCATCTCCTGACCGCCTCTCCCTATTTCAGTGACCGTCACTCGGCTAGGCCTATACTTGTGGAGGTGCTGCCCGTCGGCCCAGTAAAGAGCTCTCGTTATTGGTGCCCGTTTCGGACTGCGCAGGGGTGATTCGAACCACGTATGTACGTGTGTAGGAACTCGTGTAGGCGACTCTTGCTGAGCAAATATGTTCAAACCTTTAGAGACCGACCCTCATCACGAACCCTCATCAATACAATCATTATAAGGGGCTGGCAGAGTTTAGCCTCAGGCAGAGTGACAGCACAGATAGCGCTGCCAGTGCAGCATTGCCTGAGGACCAAGTACTGTACACACCATTGTCTGGCGCAGATGTACTGATATATTAGTCAAAGCATTGGAGCTGAACATATCATTGAATTGGTTAGAGTGCTGAACAATTTTGTGCCTGGGCCTTGCACGTTTGATATTGACTTGAGTGACATCCACTCCTGGTCGGGTGGGTGTATCCTTTACTGTATACGGGGACCTGACGGTGACAAACTTTTCTGGCACCTCGAGTATCGTCAACCCACACGAGGGTTGTTTAGGCTCACAATTTAGAGGACAGCCGCACGTGTTGACCCTGACGGAGGTTCTGATGGTCCTGAGCCCAAATTGCCCAGAGAACTCGATATCAGTTGCCGCCCAATTCCTGCAAAGCAAACCAGTCACGGCTTCGATCTCGATCAGCCTCGTGTCTGGCCCTGACCTAGGAGAGGCAGGCCAGTTACGAATGAGCGCACTGATAGCTGCAGATAAGGTATCCACCCCTATTACACCGTCTTTAAGCAGTGCGGCGCGCAGCACACATTGTCAGGCCAGAGC
>JASANH010000573.1:0-19324 GCA_030248295.1 Mesodorylaimus sp. YZB2_4 | reverse complement strand
AAAGGTCCATGAAATGGACCAACCCCTAGGTGCTTAGGAATAGAGAACACAAACCTGCCACCAAAAAACCGTGCGAAAAATTCCCCCTCTCCACGCGCTTCTCTATTCCTAAGCCCTGATATACGCTTGCGTTAGGTATAGCGTGGAGAATACATTGCACGCCGAGTCATAATGCATAGAAGCATTTGCTGCATTGCTTGCATGGTTGGAAGCATGAGATTTTTCTGTTATGGGTTCGATGCAGTGATTCGTTTAGTCTTTCAAGTAAACTATGCATTTTGTAAATGGACAGTGCGTTATGTCACTACAACTGTAGGCATGTTACGACTGCAAGCTGTAGGTCAATTAATAGAATGCCAAGTGTGCGGATATAATGGCTGTGTCGGTTACTCATTGTGTGAAAGAGCAAGCTTCCTGTGCAATGTTTATTTCACGTTATACATACAACGTGAGTGTAGTGACCGCATGCCACGAAGCTTCAGCGCTTCAGCAACGCACAACGGTATCATTTGTCAGGGCTTGGGAATAGAAAAGCGCGTGGAGAGGGGAAATTTTTCGCATGGTTTTTTAGTGGCAGGTTTGTGTTCTCTATTCCTAAGCACCTAGGGGCTGGTCCGTTCCATGGACCTTTTTTAGTGGCGGTCTCGCTTACTGGCAGGTTGCCAGTAAAAGTATATGGCATGATTGGCGCTGTGGATGATTTGTCGACCGAATTGACGACACTAGATAAGTGAACAAATGAATTTCACTGCTAAGAATCACGACGACATCAAGTCTCGGCTTCTGGTCGAAAATATGTTCGAGTTGTGCCATCCCAGATGCCCACCGACCGTGCCAAAAATCCCCCACTGTACTTTCCACAGCCCACACACGCAAAACATACGCCCCCCTCGCCTATGGCGCTAATCTCTATTCCCTAAGCTAACCCGCGCTTACGATGAATTGCACAACGTCACCGCAACCCGCCCGCCTATAAACAAACATGCGACCCTAACGAAATCACAGCACACCAAATAGCCAAATCGCTATTTCGCGTACCACCATCGACAAAATTTTTTTTTCCACCTGATTTCAAAAAAATTACCCTTATTTTTTACTGTACAGCGAAAAATTTTCTACAAACTTCATATCTAAACCAACTATGTCAGTACTCAAAATTTCTGCGGACAGAAAACTGGAATAAAATCTACTTACACTTGAAAAACTCGTTGAAATGATTTCATAATTGTTAACACATTCTACTCCTTTAAAACTTGCTACGCAACCTAACAACAATGCATAAAAACATTTATAAAATTCCATATATAACCTAATTATAACCTACTCCACTAAAACATGCTGGCATTTCAAAATAACCTACAAACCCGATTACTAATCCACAATATATTCCCTTTCCTCCAAAAGCTTGCTCTACAGGCTAACTACCACCGATGCACAGAAATACGATCATTTCGTACTATTGCGCAATGTGACTAACATTTTAAGCACCCACCTAAAAAATTTTTTCCCCTTTAAAACAGCCTAAAACATTCGTCACAAAACTACTAATAATAATCATATTTCACTGAACCGACACCTTGGTAAATAACCACCTGTTTGTACACCCACCACACCCCAAAACTATCGTCATACTGCCCAATAACACAGCACTGCAGTACCCAACCTATTCCTACATTTCACACCCATCGACAATCCTGCATACTTCCCTTTACCTCGATAATTTGTTCCACAACCAACTTGTTGCCTACCTATGCCCACGAACACGACTATTGCCCTCTATTACGCAATACACATGACTCATAATTCTACTAAAACTCGTACTAATTGCTACGCCTAAAAAAACCCTAACCAGCAACGCCCCCATTTTCTTTTCCGCTCTACACAGTCACACAACCACCTACATTTTCCACAACAAAACTCAAAACTTTCGGCATATCCTGACCCATACTGCAACTAATTTCTCCAATAAAAAATTTCCTTCATTCTGAAGAATTGCCCAAACCATCACACACACACACACTTCTCCAAACATTTTTAAAAACTTACCCCTATATGCGAAAATTGTGAAATAACTAACCAACCAAACGTTATAGCTTAGTTAACAGATCTTGCCACAAACAATCACGGCGACATCAAACCGCGAGCATCCTTCCAAACGTTCACCCGACGTAAAATGAATTGCACAACGCACCGCAACGCGGCTGCCTATAACAAACACGCACGGCTACCTACATCATGTCTCGCGACGAACCCCCTTTCTCTCACTTTTTTACCTCATCCCACCTAAAAAAACCTCGAAATTACTTTTTTCTTGTCCAGCGCAAAATTCTCCACACACTTCATCCATAAAATACCTATGTCATCACTAAAAATTCCGTGAAAACACTGATCATAACATCACCTCGCTGCCACCCACCGCCACGCCTTCAACACGTGACCATGCATACCCCCGTGCTATACCACATTCGCGCGGGCGGTGCGAAAAAGTCTGATCTGTACTTTCCACAGGCCACACACACAAAACATACGCACCCCACCCCTCGTCCATACTTTTCTACTTTATTCCTAAGGCTTATGGTGGCTATCGGAAAAATGATACGCAGTCACTGATAGCTCTTACAGGGTTTAAATGGATTGCATATAAAACTGGTCAACACATACACCATAAACTAAATGGAGGGGAGGTCCGAATTCCGCCGTGGAAGGTCGATGGACCATGCCGAAAAACAGTTTATCAATTTTACGGCTGTTATTGGTAATTATATTTCTGTTCTAAGCATGAGCATGAAGAAGCGGAAAAATTTGACGTGTTTTTAGGCATGGCTGCCCGAGCTGTATGCCTAATCGACGGGTCATTACCGCACATGGTATATTAAATGCATCAGAAGCATATCAGCAAACCTTAGAGCGAAGACGAGCGTTAGAATCAACGGGGTATAGAAGTTGCTTTCCTCTGCATCGGTATATTTTTGTATAAAATTCATATATTTTTAGCTACACAGTTATAGAAAAATGGGAGTGTCAGTTGCAAGCAGAGATATAAGAGAATGAGGAAATGGCTGGGTTTTTAAAAATTTTAGAATCGTGGGACCTGGATGCTAGAGAGGCATTTTATGGGGGGCCGAACAAATGCGACTGTCCTTTACCACAAGGTAGTATTGAGTCTCCCTGAACACCCACTCCTCTTGGCCTCTTCTGTGATTTTCAGGTCTCAAACGGGGAAAAAATCCGTTATATCGACGTTCTCAGCCTTTATTCATATATCTGCGAACATGGGCGTTTTCCAACAGGACACCCGAAAATTATCACTGAAAACTTTGAGCCGATGAAGGCTACGTGCATGCCATACGAGGGGCTTGTGAAGTGTAAAATCCTCCCACCAACGGACCTCCTACACCCTCTTCTTCCATATCGATGCAAGACCAGCAAGAAATTGCTGTTTCCACTTTGTGCAACTTGTGCTGGCTCCCAACAGCAAGACCCCGGTCAGCATTCAGACGATGAGCGCGCATTGGTTGGGAGCTGCGTAACATTGGAACTAAAGAAAGCGCTGGAGCTGGGTTATCGCATCTTCGAAACATATTAGGTAGATGACTTTAAAAAGATGTCTACGTTTACATTCTGATAATGGCAAGCAATGCTTCCGTAAATTCAATGAGTTTTCGTTTTACAGGTTTGGCATTTTGAGGAGACTGAACAGTATGATTCAGAGTTGAATCCAGACGGCGGGCTTTTCACAGCATACATCAACGAGTTTTTACGTATCAAACAAGAGGCTGATGGCTGGCCATCTGAGTGCGATACTGAAGAAAAAAAGTCGCATTTCTTGAAGAATGGAGAAAACGAGAAGATGTTACCTTAAGAATCGAACAAATGCTGGAAAATCCAGGATTACGAGCTCTTGCGAAGCTCTTCTTGAATAGGTGCGCTTACAGATACAATATAGTTATCTGGGGGGGGGGGGCTGCTTTTTTATATTCTTCTCATTGCAGCTTTTTGGGGAAGTTTGGTCAGCGCAGCCAACAATCGAAGACTGAGTATTCCATTGATCGTGCCATATTTTTTAACTCAGTATTTGATTCAGCAGTATCTACTAAATCTGTTCGCTTTGTCAATGACGAAATGATCTCCGTAACTTATACCATGCAAAACGACTTTGTGGAAGTTCTGGCAAACACGAATACTGTTATCGCTGCTTACACCACTGCGAAGGCTCGCTTGAAACTGTACAGCTACATTAAAAAGCTACAAGATAGAGTACTTTACTTTGACACCGTAAGGTCTTTATCAAATAGTTCATATTAACCTTTTATTGCTGAGGTACACCCTATGTTGCAGGACTCCATTATTTATGTACAGTATATTGATCGCCCGCACGATATTTACCATCCCACGCTGGGTACTTACCTAGGTATGGGGAGTTTCCTATATAGCAATTAATTTGGTACTTCTGTCATAAGACCATATTTATTTAGAAAAGATGACAGACGAACTGGAGAAAGATCACGGGATTGGAAGCTAAATTACTGAGTTCGTCAGTGGTCAGAGTCAGGACCTAAGCACTATGCGTACAAAGTATGGAGCACAAAGGAGGAAAAAGAAAAAGTGTTTACAAAGATGAAGGGATCTGCCATCAATGAGTCGAATTCAGCAGCCATCATTTTCGAAGCGCTACGGAAAAAAGTGTTTGCTTTTGTTCGAAGCAAAGATAGGCAAGAAACCGAGATTCGAATTCAACGGATCGAACGGACAATTGACCAGAATGTTGTGACCGTTGTACGTAAGAAAGTATATAGAATCACCTATGACAAACGTGTTTCAAAACAAGATTTTAGTACTATACCGTATGGGTACAGGTATGTTGCCTGAAAAACGCCAAGTAGTAAAAGACAGAATAACTTGATCTACAGTAGTGTCCTGTGCGTTAAACGCCCAATTATGGTCCGTTGTACTTTTCCAGAGCTGCCAAATACCAATAGATGCGTACACAGTCAACGCGCGAACTCAGGCGCAGAAAATCGGGTCACACAGCGAGTACGGGGGGGGGGGGGGGGCAACGAACATTTGTGTAGGGCTATCCCTATGTGGTTAGATCATCCTGGAGGGGTACGTTACTTGGCTAAATAAGTTTCATGAAAGGGATGCTTCTCGAACAGAGTCACCAACAGCTAACACGGGTTTCTCTTTGCGTTGATGCTAAGAATACACTTTCTAATTATCAGTATACAAGTTCTTGACAACCGAATCACTGTTCTAAGGCGTGACATTATTTGGCGCCATTTTGATGACACGGCTAACACTATTATTATAAGACTCGACCAAATCAGACAAAACATCAATATATCGCCTGGTTAGGTTATGCTAACACAGCGTTAATTTTTTCAGCACCTAATCTTTCGATTGGTTCGATACGCGTCCTCACATTTTTGAAGTTTTGATCTTTCGATTAGTTCGCCTACTTGCATGGTCGATAAGTTCGATATCGCGTCCTCCGATGCCAATATACAAGAGGAAATATCTTCCATCCTATAATAAAATTTCATCAAAATACAAGCTGTTGTATTCATTGACAATTTACAGCATCGTCTTGTAGCTGCCAGCAAATACGATCGAATACGCGGCGGCCTCTGCAGCCTGTCCATTGATCCTAGCAACTACCGTTATGTGCACACCAGCTTTTTTGGTTTCGGTTTTTCATTTTGGTTTTGGTTCTCACGATTCGGAAAATACCAGTCTGCAGCAGAAACGTACAGTAGCGGCGGCGATAGACAATAAATATGATACATATCTAAAAAACTGGCCACTTGCGCCCCTGTACAGAATCCTGACTGCCTTGACGACTTCATACTGAAGTGAAATCTATCGGGATGTTTGTTTTTCACTTGCCATCCTAATGTGACTTTTCTAGAATGCCAAAGACGTTGAATTTGTCGATAAAAACGTGCCACAACAGCTAAGCGTTACAGCTGCCAACGACACGACGATAGCCAGTTTGCTAAGGGAAAAAGTAAGAGATAGATACAGATTTATTCAGAATTATTCCCCTTCCAGTTTGGGTCCCTTTTAGACGTTTTTTTTCCGTGTGAAGAAAAATCAAAGTCAACAATAGCGACCAAAGACTAGAAGAAAGCGATAAAAGCGAATAGAGCGGGGGTATTTGGCATCCCCTCGCGGGCGCGTTGTGTGCTTAAGGGCGCGCCCGCGAGGGGATCCCTGACGAGTCCGACAGGGAGCCGGCCCTGACTCGCACCCATGCAGGGAGCTGACCCTGATTTTTGGAGCAATTTCAGGACTAGACCCCGACTTCGGAAGCGCCAGTTCCCGTTCGATTCCCGGCATTGATTGCCTGAGGAGCTAATATCGCTACTGATTTCAGAACTGCCGCGGCATCGTGTTCTGACTTCCCTATACCCTAAGGCGTGACGGGTCCAGAAATAATCATAAGTAGAGGTCTGGCTCTAGCTCTAATTTATTATGTAGTTTTAGGCGGACATGATGACAGACGACTAATCGATACTGTACAGCTCACAGGCCTCACAGCATTGGCATCTTCAAAGATCAACAGTCAGCGTGAAGAGTGCTAACAGCGCGACAGACATCTCCGGAACGATCACTGATCGCAATGCTTCGTAGTGGTGCGCCAAGCTCGTCTGTTCGTCAAACGCTTTCTAAATGGGCACAGAATTCATGTATGTAATTCGTTTTAATATATTCCTTGCCATGTTTTTAAGAAAACCACTCTTATGAAGTCAAACATGTCATACTTAATAATTTTGGCCTGCTTCCTCGTCTGTAAATGTCGCCAAAAAACAGCTGCCTGCCCGGAAAGATGGTCCTTCTCGCCTGATAGGCTCAACCGCCACTAGCCCCATCCGTATGAATACATGCTCGCGACGGTGTGGCCTGAAAGAGTAGATATTTAGGTAGCCATTCCTTTCATGAAACCTCATCATATTATAAGGAAAGCGACTTACTTGCGCGATTTATTTCCAGCTGAAACCAGGAATAGTCACGGACGGGCTGGAGGCTCGTGAAGCATTCCCGAACCCTGGCCCTGTGAACTCCTGCAGCCGATAGATTGCTGTCTCGTTGACTACATCCGGCAGGTCTCTCGAGACCAGGAGAAAATCGCTGTTGTGCTGCAGCGTAATAAACTGAGGGTTCTCGGTTTAGTAGAACGTGTTGCACCATACGCACCGAAAAATGATGCGCTCCATGCTTTTACGGGTCTTTACTAGTCACTGTCTCTGGCTCGAGCGCGATACAGTACACAGGCTCACTTGGTTACAACTATGGCCTTAATGTTGAGCTTATCTCAATGGCTGTGTTATTTGAATCTTGGCCTAATCAAAAGGACGCATGCTAACTCGACCCGTTTCTCATCCCGCCATTCCTTATCAGACTGTGGAAGGGTACTACTCATCGGTAGGAGGCAAATAACGAAGCACGTTGGAAATTTTTTAACTCAATGCCCGTCTGATTTTCTCACCATGCTGCCCCGTAAGAATGCGTGTTTCATAAAGTCTACTTCGAATCGTCAGTGTTTGTCAGAGTTGGGAAACAATACTCCTGGCTGGCATATATGGGTACAGTACTCTTAGATATTAGCAATAGGTTCAGTTTACCTTTTCCTACTCAATAAGAATTTGATCTTTTTTCGCACAGATCGCAAGGGCGCACTGTTAGCTGCTTGACCTTTTTTTAAAATGCCTTATCAGTGCATGGAAAATGTAATCCTCAGTGGGCAATCATAGTAACGTTTAATGTTTGAATTTTTGTGAAGTAGTACAGAAATTATACAGAAAGTAGAGCAACATTTATTCCAACGAGATCAATAAGGGATACAAATCGTGACGGGGAGTCTGAAAGAAAAAAAAAGATTTCAAGTTTTAGTTTTGGGGCCATCCATAAAGGAATCAGCGATAAAAAACTATTTTAAAAGTGACTTTTACACGTGAATGCAAGTCTGCTGTGTACTTCGAGTCAGCTCCTTGGCATTGGGTTAGATATGAATTTTATGAAATCATGGATGTAATGTCTTGAAATACTATATATGAACTACGTAAAAATTAAAACCGACATGGAAGAGTTCACGAAAGACGCTCACTATTTTGAGGCAAATCTGATTTTCTGATCTGATCTGATGAATTTGAGGCGTGTACATATCGGAGGCCCCTGGGGCTGGCGAGCAAAGTGTTGAAAAGAGCCTCGCCGAACGAGCCTCGCGGCGGCTGTGCTGCAGAGAAACAATAAGAGCCCTGGCAGAGGCATGACAATGATATTTTGCCGCAAAGAAAAAGCCCGCCTGCTGCGATTCGGATGCCCTAATCTGAAACGGGACAAGTTGCCTAAAAGAGAGCTGATCGAGAAAAATGGAAGACTGAAAAACAAAAACTGGCTAAGCCATTGATTTAGACCCATGCACGTTACCTAAATCAGCCCAATGAAGCCGAAGCGGCATAAACCAAAGCTAGCCAGAAGGCCTACGTGACTGAACGGATAGGTAGGATAGGCTATCTACCCACCCATCACCCAAAGAAAGTCCAAAGACATTCGAAAGAAATCAATCGGCGTCCATCTAGGCCCTGCCTGTCCCATATGACTTCTCATTCTTTTTACCTCAACGTAATCTCGAAATCGTATCATTTTCGCGGCGAGCAACTGATCGTCAACCAGTGGGAGGTTCCGCAGCACGTCGTCCAGGCGGAATCGACCAAATCAGACGGCAGTAGCGCGCATGCTTTGATCAGGCCAATCCACTAACGAACCGCGGGAATTTCTAGATAGGCATCGATAAATCCTTCGCTCTGCACTTTCCGAATAGGGCATTGACCGAAATGGAATAGGCATCCGAGCGTCTGAACCTGAAAAGTAGCTCGAACGGAGTTGTGGCTGGCGGTCTCGAAATCCATGATGACGCTTCGCAGCAAACTGATGTTGTCAAAACGATCGATCAAAGCGTCGCGCAGCACAGTGAACAGGATGTCATACGTAGCTCTGGTTCGATTCGGGAGCAGCGCGTGACAACAAGGAACCGCTTCCCCATTGCAAAACGCATGAATTGTGTAGAGTTGATGGAATTCGGATGGGACGAACTCGAATGTGCCATCTCCAATCCAGTATTCAGACAAGTTCATTCCTTCGAGGTCCAACTCCGAGGCGAAGATGAGAATGTTATTCGCATTGTACAATAACATTTTCTCATTAGCTAACGGATAATCCGGGTCAGCGGTAAAGGCTTCTCGACCCCGCAAGGTCAGCTGATATGGGACTGGTAAGTCATTGATGTCCGCGATAGGGATGACGCTCGTAGCTAGAGCCCCCAAAGGGTTTTTGGTCACGAAGGAACACATCACACCTGGGACTACATCTCTTACCCATAGAGACTACTTCTCATTCGCTTGAAAGTAGGGAAAGCCAATCAACAGCTTCTTGATCAGCCTGAGCAGGATATCGCTAGGCAATTGACGCAACACCTTGTCGGTAAGCTTGCAGTGGTTTCAGGCCTTCACGGCCAGTGCGTTCGATGATTTCGCGCTTGATTTTCAAAGCCTCGACCGCCGCTCGATATAGAGGAGTGCAGAATTGGGAATAACCGCCGTCAGGATTCGTCATCACTCGACCATTTCGGACAGTCACACGGGACTTTTGCCCATCGCCAAGCTCCAAGCACCTCCGACACTGGTAATAAATCACCTCTTGGCCACTAGCTGACCTTTTCGCTTTCGTCTTTTGGTATAAATTGAAATGGCCTTCATTCACTCGACTTTCACAAATCAATAGGGTCGCGTTATGAAGAACTGTTAGCATGTACGTGGCTTCTCCGAAATCGGCATCCATAGTAGTAGTAGTAAGTGGTGGTCAGTGGGGTAATCGTGTGGTGGTCACTCACTGGTCACTCGTCAGCTGCCTCATCTTGACCACCAGCGGGCAGTGGTCACTTGGTCAGTTTGTCTGGTCAACTGGAGTGCCCAGTCCTGTCCTCCTTCGGACATGGTCACCTGGTCACTCTTGTTCCGAGGTGACCACTTCCCCCAGGGCAATGCCCCCTCGAAATTTTTGGGGTTAGTCCAGTATCCATTACCCCGCTTCATGGTCACCTGGTCACTTTGCAGGTGTTCAATCAGCTAATGAAGATCAATGACCAGTATTTTTTAATGAAAAAGCGAAAATTTTGGACCTGACGAGAATCGAACCTGGATTGCCGAAGTGATAGTCGGGCGCCTCACCGATTGCGCTACGAGGGCGGTTGGAACTTGGTGTCGAGTGTGCACAGTGAAGACAGTGGATGATTAGACCGCAGCGTTGCGAGCGTGCGCGGGGATGTTCAGTACTTCGCACTGACGAAGCCACTTATATCAAATCGATCAGGTTTCTATTAGAAATTTTACATTTCCAAATACTGATTGGCTGGCATCAATCTTCCCACGACATGTAAAGTAAATATCCTCATCAACTGCTACATTATTCCAATACTGATTGTCCCCTTATGAGTTTGGTAGGGGTATATAAAAATCTCCCCGTTAGTGTCGTTTGAGAACATATTGACTATTGTGGGTCGTAACCTATTCCTGCATGAAATCATGTTATTATTGGCTAGAGTTCAAAGACCTATAAGATTGAATTATTTCGATAGGATATTGATATGGAACATAGCTGTAACTGTGTTATTGGTTCTGATAATATTCTCGTGTATATTTAAAAGATATTTCACCCGAATGGAAATAGGTAATGAAGCCGATTGTTTACGAATTGAGAAATTCAATGACCATATGTCTAATTCAAATTTCAAATCCAGCTCGAGTGACGCTAACTTGTATGAGGCGGCAAGGTTTTTTGAAATTTGCGCTCTCACGTGTAAAGGGTCTGCTATGTCTGCTATGCTGCGCCAAATTGGAAGTGACATCAAGTTTGTAAGAATTTCGGAATTGTGTCATAGGCTGAAGAGTGGAATGACATTGTTTGCTACAGTAGTGGGAGCAGATCCTACCTGGTAACCCCTTCTGAGTTTTGGCAGTGGTATTTAAAAAACCTCCCCACTATTGTCATTTCAGAACACATTGACTAATGCTGGTCGTAACCTATTCCTGCATCATTAAGTCATGGCATTATTGGCTAGAGTTAAAAAACCCATAAGATTGAATTATTTCGATAGGTTATTAAACCCTGGGGACCACGACAGTCCCGCCGGCTGGACTGACTTTTTTAATTTGTCTAGGCGCCTTTTTGAAGTACGCAGCTGTGATCTGGCACCTTCACGCATGTGTGCGCGCCCTTTTATAAGTAAATCTGAAACTGTATGTTACCATCGTCGCGCACCATGTTGTTATACTCAATACAAAATGGTCCCCAAATCTTTGCACTACAGTGACCACCAGAAATCAGGCCAGACATTTTTTTTTTATTCTGGCAGCTATCATTTTTTCTGATGTGTTTCGTCGATTAATATGGAGCATAGCTGTAATAATGGTTCAAATAATATCCTTGTGCATATTTGAAAGGTATTTTACCCGTATATAAATATTCAACGGAACTGATTGTTTACAAATTGAGAAATTCGATGACCAAAATGCAACTGTGCAACGTGGAAGTTCAAACTGTACCCATGTGCTTTTCCTGTTCCGTGGTCACTTGGTTACGTTCCTGGTGTCAATCAGCCAATGACGATCGATTACCAGTATTATTCGATGAAAAGAAAAAAAAAAGCGAATTCTGTTGGGTGAGGTGGGAATCGATCCCGGGTTACCCGAGTGCAAGTGTTGGACGCCTCACCAATTTTGCGCCACGAGGGCGGTTTGGAATGTGGGTTGAGTGTGCACAGTGGACACAGCGGATGATTAGATCAAGGCGCCGCGAGCGTGCGCGCGGACGCACGTTCATGTGATACAGTGATGAATTATCTTTGCACTAACTTTAACAATGTTTTTCCAGTTTAAAATTTTACACAGCTAGTGTCTACTTCTATGTGCGAGATAGCATCTCAACAAGATAGTGTTCGCTTAAGAGAGATTAGTCGATGTGTGAAAAAACGCTGAGTAAATATGTTTCAACATATGTTCACAATTTCTAATTCTGAACGATAGCCTAGATAGGATCGGAGCTCGCAAAAATAGCCAGATGTAAACCAGTGAGGTGTGATAAATTTTTCAATATAATAACACTGTGTAAGTGGACATCGTTCAGACAAGGCAGTGGTAAAATTGGAAGAGCCTAAAAAGTCTAAACGAAGAAATGGCCCATTTGCTTAATTTCTGTTTCCAAAACTTATTTTTGATCATACTGAAAAAGGTCCTGTTCGATTTTATCGTAGTGGTATGTAGAAAAAAGGAATAAATGTATTTTCTTTTTATTTCTTCTTACTGTATATATATGTATACTTCAGGCTTTTACACGAATAAGATCATGGCTGGGACACGGTGCGAAAATGCAAAGTGATCACAGTGCTGGCAAATTCACTGGATCTGCCTCGTGCTTGGCCTGTAAAAGCCACTTTTGCACATGTATTTTTAGAGATAGTGTATATTGAGCTTTAACATATGAGGGTAGCTGGGCTGACCTTGCAACCTGGGACCTGTTTGGTGAAGAGGTGGAACTCCTATTTTGGGACAATCATGGTTTTGGCTCAATAATTCGTCCAGAGAGATTTTTCAAGCCGCCATGTGTGGAGCCAGGGTGCAAGGACCGAACGCCTGGTATCCAATTTGAATACTGCCCTAATCACAAGCCACCTTGCCAGTACATGGGGTGTAGCCAGCGAACTCCATGTGAAACAGATCCATGGTGCTCAACGCATAAGGAAGAGCTAGCTTTAGAGTGTGCTCGCTACCACCTTCTCGATAACACCGTGTTTATAAATTTTCGTCGATGCTTCCTGGCCTCTGTAGAGTTGCGGGACCGGCGAGCATTCACGAAAAAGTGGCATGGTGGTGTGGCTGACCCTGAACACAGGTCATGGGAGAGTAACCTCAAGAGAGTAATCGCACATTGCAGCAACGGCTGTGTATGTCGCAAATAATGCGATGATATTAGCATGCAATCCAGCGAATGATCCTTAGAATTTTAAGGGACCAATTCAGCTGGAGCCACCGTTCTGCAGGAACCTCCCCTGAATGTGACC
Source organism: Mesodorylaimus sp. YZB2_4 (assembly GCA_030248295.1). Classification (NCBI taxonomy): domain Eukaryota; kingdom Metazoa; phylum Nematoda; class Enoplea; order Dorylaimida; family Dorylaimidae; genus Mesodorylaimus; species Mesodorylaimus sp. YZB2_4. The sequence continues at coordinate 6,207 of JASANH010000573.1, read as the reverse complement.
AGACAGTCTCACACCCAATACTATGTACACCAAGGAGTTTAGGCTAGGGCAGTAAAGTTCGCAGAATAGTTCAAATCAACGAAGAGGCTTCTTTACCAAACAAGTCAAGCTGGCCCATGTATTTAGTGTAGTCATATCACTGTGTAAAGTGTAAATACAATATATAGATAGTTTTTGTTGGCTTGTATAAATTTTTTTGCACTAATAAGAAACAAATGCGGGTCGTTCACAGCAGTCACATTAGTTGTTGTTTGGCACTGTAATTGTTCGAATTCGTAGGTGCAGCCAGCCGGATACGCACTGTGTTCAACTTATCACCATGTCGAATCAGCTCCATCGAAGTGTGACGGAACATAAGCCTGGTGGCGGGGGGGGGGGGGGGGGGGGGGGCGGGGGGGGGGGGGGCGGGGGGGGGGGGGGTCGGCGCGGGCGGGGTTGGGGGGGGGGGGGGGGCGGGGGGGGGGGGGGGTGGGGGGGGGGGGGGGGGGGGGGGGGGGGGGGGGGGGGGGGGGGGGGGGGGGGGGGGGGGGGGGGGGGGGGGGGGGGGGGGGGTGGGCGGGGGTTTTTTTTTTTTTTTTGTGTTTTTTGGGGTTTCCGGGGCTGGGCCGGGGGCGGCAGAAGGAAGGGGGCGGGAGTAGTTGCTTGGGTAAGCTTTGTGTGGGACATAGACGTGTCCGCACTCTTTTCGAAATTTTTGCAATAGGTCAATTTTCAGTCAATGTGAATGTCAAGAAATTACACATTTTCACCATATGAACCATGAGCAATAACCGTGTGAAACTAACTAATTCAATAATCATGTGAAAATCAGGTTTTTTATTTGCAGGAGGGGGTGTCCTCCTTATTATGGCGGACATCAAAACTGGGAAAAAATCAGTCACCTTGAATATAGGACAGATTGAAAAATTGATAGAGCGGAAGGAAGAAATTGAGAATGTCATCGGCGAGGCGGAAGCATTCTTGGCAGCGCAAGAACCCGCCGATGATGATGATAATGACGATGAGTACGTGTGATACATGTGTCATTGATTTGACTATGAAAAAACGGAAAATCGATGATTCTTTGTAGATGATCGATTTCTTTGTACCTGAAGTTGATTTTTGTTGCCTTCCTTAATGTGGTGAGAGCCGTGACAGGCGGTCCTATATTCAGTGTGTTGACCAACCCGTAGGCATTGGTGCAGACTTGTCTGGAACCACACAGGTTAAGTCACTGCTCCATAGAGTAGGTGTCAGTGGTGTCAGCTTCAGACAGGTCAGTTTGGCTGTTCGAGAGGAAGTCTACTGAACTGCAGTACATTCGAGCCCAGTCTCTATTGTAGCACATTCTTTTTACTTGTAGAACCCATACACTCCTTCATTTTCCGCTAAAGTATGGCACAGCGAACGCCCCAAAAAAGTCTACCAGTTATCGACCTTGTCACCCCATCACCAACGTCGCCACCTTCAAAACGTGTGGATTATCGCATGACACCTGAATATGGAGGTGGCCCATCAGTAAGGTCAAATACTCAATGCACAGTCGATCATGTGCGCAGGAGACTCATCCAAACCGGAAACCGAGAGTAAGATTCCAAAGTAAAGAAGGCACAGTGTAGGGTCATAGTCTTAACATTGCCCAAAGCAAGTGGGAACAGCTGGTGGGGGCTAAACTAATGCCAGTGTGAGTAAGACTTCAGGCCATGCCCTTTATGTGCGAATGTTATGCATTACTTTACAGTGACATGCACGCACAATAACTGAAGAAGCATACGTGTGACGTCTGCCAAAAAACTTTCTCAAGGTGAGTGACTCATATTTCACTGTTTCATGGATCATAAGTACACATGTGACATATTGTAGAGTCGATAGCCTAAATCGTCACAAGAAGGCACTGCATATGGGTGGTGAAAATGTGATTCCGTACGACTGTAAATTTTGCCCACTACAAACAACACGGGATCAAGAATATTTTCGCTACCATTTGCGCAAATTCCACCCAGACCAGATTGCGAGCTGTTCGAAATGTAAATGTCAAGGCGAGGATCAGGTGTTGTCTTCACAACACTTGCAAAAGTGCTTCGTCTACGAGCCTTGTAACATCCAACTTCCTCAACTCAGTCAGTCTCCATATCACTTTGTCGAGGATCCTGTTGAAATTCGAATGACAATGTTCGAGACACTTGGACCGTACAGTGAAAATGGCAGTCTTCAGTCGTTGATGCAATTTTACTGGTCAGAATATCGACAGCGGCATGTTTCCAAGTGCCCTGACATTTCCCATGAGTTTCATTTCCGTATTCTTGGCCATAAACAGTCCTTCACATGGCGCTCCTCGTTAACATTCATCTACCAAACTCTTGGCAAGGCGTTCAATGTGTCGATTGCGCCAACGGTTCTCTTGCGAAAACCTGGAACCGAGGACGAGGATGAAAACTTCATGGTTTTTTTTGGTCAAGGTAAGTCAGTGTCATAATGTGATAAAATACCAATCTTTAAATTCTAAAACACTTCACAGACCACCGTGGAGCACTGACTGAAGAGAACCTCATTATTTACAACCCCCAAACTTTGGAGAAGGCTATCAAAACGTTGGAGGAGATGGGTCCGATTGAGGACAAGTAACACTTTTCTTAAATCTTAAAATATATACAGTAAGAGTGCAAATATTTTCAGGAGCAGCCGACCAGGCAGTGCATGGACCCTAATGCACATTTTATCAATGGGGTTTTTTGCCCACTTGCGAGAACCGTACCTTTGCGGGGGGAAAGGGAAAAAGTGTCCTTCCAACCTATATTTTATCCAATAACAGCCAAATCGTCACGTTCGGAAGAGACCCACATAGAAATATTTACAACGATCGTCTTTGCCTGTTCAGATGTATTCTCTACCATTCCGGTCGAGACCCACATGACAAAAAGGTATGTATGCTTCGATGGATTAATGATTCATTTTGAGGTTAGTGGCTTATACTTCCTTCTCTATAGGCTGTACAAGGGTGTTACGAAAAGTATCAGGCCCATTTCCATTCTGGCAATATCGAACACTTCAAAGGAGTGCCTGAGAACGCTCTGGACAAGGTGGAGGCGTTATATGGAATTTCGATACAAGTCTTCCGTAAGCCAAGCGCAGATGAGATTGTATGCCTGCGGAAGGTCATTCAGTCAGATCCTACCAAGGTGATTAATGTGCACAGTCACATGGTGGATGTGGACGAAGGCGTAGTGCACTACAGCTTCATCAAGTCCATAGACCATTTCCTGTTTCGACATACCTGCCCAGACTGTGACAGAATGTTCAAAACGGCATGGTAAGTGAGAAATAGTTTTATGTTTTCATGCCATAACTAAAAAGAAATATCTCATAGGCTTTTGAAGAGACATATGCAACGTGGTTGCACACGAGGAGTGGTCAGAAAGATTTACGCTAGAGGCACTTACGCCCCCAGGTCCACCATATTCGATTTACTAGCCGAATGGGGGATTCATGTCGAGAAAGACAGGTATGTAGAAACTGTACAAATGTTTCATACAGCATACAGTTTGGTCTCCTTATATTTTAGAAGACTCTGCAAGGAAGCTGTAGTACTGGACTTGGAAGCAGCGCTGAAAAATATTAAACAATTTCGGTTCAGCAGGCACGATGGTCACGCAGATACAGAGGCGGTCGAGATGCGTCTGGCCGACCATGGTATCCAAGTGGAGTATCATGAGGGTCATGTGAAACGGCTCCAACCCATCTGCAAACATGAACTTATAACAGCTGCTGTGGCCAGTACCTTGGAGGATGGTAGCAGATTTTTCCATGGCCCTGATCCTAAAGTCATCGTTCATGATATTTTCGAGTACCTGCGGGAGCTCTCTGAAAAAGCCTGCCAGCGGGAAAGAGAAAAGTTTCGCGATGAAATTCGTCAACTAAAAGAATTGCGTGAAAGAGTCGGAAGTGCGATCAAAGAAGCAGACGGCAAGTCATGTTTTCGACAGCGTGCCGCACTGACCAAGTTGGAATATTTGAGTCACCGAATGGACAGCTACTGTTCCCAACTAAATGTCCTCACATTCAATGGCGGTCGGTAAGTGTAAATCAGCAGGTCAGCACCCTGCAACAGTGATTGATACAAGTGAATTCGCATATGTGCAGGTACGACCTTCAACTTATCAAGGCGCTAGCTTTCACTGAACTTGTGAAGCAGGTTAGAGGGCCAAGAAGAGGAAATGCGGATGAGCAGGATGTCATGAGTCTGATTGAGGAGGAGGAGGAACTTTTGGACACTGAATGTGATGTAGACGATGTGGATGGTGAAGATAATGGACGTAACAGGAATCTGCAATGGCCTAGGGCAATCTGTCGCGGAAATAGAATTCTCCTTCTCAGTACAAACAATTTCCGCTTCATCGATATTTGCAATTACACAAGTCCAGGTATTTGAATTATTTTATGTGGAATAGACAAAATAAAATAAGATACCTCGGTTTTTTAGGCACAAGCCTCGAAAAGTTTCTAATGGCATATCACCCAGATGGGGCGCAGAAAGGTATGTAATACTACATTTTGTTTTATATATATATATATATACTGTATATAGGGCTCCTACCCTATGAAATGATCGATAATTATCAAACTCTGCTCGACATTAAGGAATTCCCACGGATCGGGGAATTCTTTTCAATGTTGAAAGGACCAGTTTCGCAAAAACAGTATGATGAGGCCAGAAAGATTTGGGACTCGATGGAAGGAGAAAAAAACATGCTATCCTACATGAAGTAAGCTACCCACGAGACCCATCTTGAGAAATTCAGTCGCCAGTTTTGCTTTCTAGATAGTACAATACTCAAGATGTCGTTCCTTTCTTGGCTGCGAGTCTCCGACTGGCTCAGCTATTCTATGAAATCACTGAAGTCGATATTTACAAGTACGTATGTGCGAGTGTCTCGTAGAATGTGGTTGCACGCATAACAGCGACGTTTTTTCAGAGAGGCTCAATCGATCCCTGGCGTCAGTATGTTGTTTCTGTTCCGTCAGCTGGCCAAACTCCGACCAAGCATCAGATTTGGACTGCATGAGCAAGACGAGGCTGCATTATCCGACGCTTTGATGCAAAGTATCACTGGTGGCTTGGCAATTATCAATCGCCGTCTTGTGGAAGGTGGTGTTACGCCGATCAGAAATGGGAAATCAGTTGCCCAAAAAGTTGTGGGGTAAGCCATAGAAAAAAAATGTCCAGCAATTAAATATCACAGCTCCGCTTGTTTTAGTTTTGACGCCAATGCACTTTACCTGTTCAGCATAGCACAGTCGCTACCAACTGGAAAAGTGACACATTGGAAGTTAAGATCTGATGGGCGGATGTTTGAAAGGAAAACCCCAATGCCAAATGCTGGTGAGTTGCTTATGGAAAATTAACAATATACAGTATGACGAGTAAAAGTTTCTAGATTTAAAAAAAAGAAGAATGCATAAGGAAGTGCAGTATCTTCGATTTCGTGAGTTTTTGGATCAAACACAAATACAAATGGCATCTGATGGGTCACAGAAGACACTGGGAATCGAACAAATTAAAGTTGATGGCTATGCTCCTGATGCTAACCGAATCTACTTTTTCAATGGGTGTGTTTGCTTTTTATATAAAAGAAAAGTTTTCATGGACTATGTAAGAGTTATCTGTAATTTTACAGATGTCTCTGGCACAATCATGGGCATGGGGAGTGTCTTAATAAACAAGTCAATTTTGACAAGGCCGATCCGACTGCACGAGAGAAGTTCAAAGACCAAATTGCGCATTTGTCTGAGTTTGGATTCGAGATCGATATTATGTGGGGTAAGTATCAAGCTAGGTCGATTTATACGAAGACTTTTCTAATAAATTCCCTACCGTTTTAAAATGTACCTGGACTTGTGTGGAAAAAGTTGCAACCATGATAATGAAACAAAATAGGAGGAAAATTACTGCCGATCTGACTAGATTTGTCCCAATGGCGGAGAAGTTGGTCGAGTTCAAGAAGCAATGCTACGTACGCCCATTCGAGAAGGCCATGTATGTCACTGAAGATGGTATGAGACAAAGTCTTCTGTCAGGCTCAGTATTTGGTTTTGCACGAGTCGATCTTCGGTGTAAGCCAGAATATCGCGAGCGGTACAGTGAATTCCCTCCGATAATCAAGAAAGCTGATGTCGGTATTAATGATATTGGTCCATATATGGCTGAAATTGCAAAATTACATGGCAAAT
>JASANH010000644.1:0-19301 GCA_030248295.1 Mesodorylaimus sp. YZB2_4 | reverse complement strand
ATTAACTTTTTTGGGTTTCCCGAATAGGTAGAAATCGCTTGGCGCCAGGTCTGAACTGTATGGTGGATGATCAGTTTGTTTGAATCCCTAAATCCCTATTCATCGCTAGCAGCCTAAGCAATCCACCACGCTTTCCACCACCGCAATCCATCCTCGACGGTGGCCCAGCCGACTTCGACAGCCTCGACCATGGCCCAGCCGACTTCGACAGCCTCGACCGGGATGCAGCCGGCTTCGACCGTCCCAGCCCAGCTCGACGGTGGCCCAGCCGAGTTCGACAGCCTCGACCGTAGCCCAGCCGACTTTGACAGCCTCGACCATGGCCCAGCTGACTTCGACAGCCTCGACCATGGCCCAGCCGACTTCAACAGCCTCGACCGTAGCTCAGTCGACTTCGACAGCCTCGACCGTACCCCAGCCGACTTCGACAGCCTCGACAGTAGCCCAGTCGACTTCGACAGCCTCGACCGTAGCCCAGCCGACTTCGACAGCCTCGACCATGGCCCAGCCGACTTCGACAGCCTCGACCATGGCCCAGCCGACTTCGACAGCCTCGACCATGACCCAGCCGACTTCGACAGCTTCGACCATGGCCCAGCCGACTTCGACAGCCTCGACCATGGCCCAGCTGACTTCGACAGCCTCGACCATGGCCCAGCCGACTTCGACAGCCTCGACCATGACCCAGCCGACTTCGACAGCTTCGACCATGGCCCAGCCGACTTCGACAGCTTCGACCATGGCCCAGCCGACTTCGACAGCCTCGACCGTGGCCCAGCCGACTTCGACATATTTTATTAACAGTGTTCATGATTCTGGTTATATTTTCATTTATATCCGAAAAATATTTAACTCATACGGAAATTTTCAATGCAACCAATTGCCTATGGATTGAGAAAGTCGATGACAGAAATGCAACCGTGCAACGTGAAATTATAAACTGTACACACGTCAATGGCGAAACTTATTTTTGCTTAAATACTGAACAAAATGTTTACAAATTGATTCAAGATGGGAAACCCTGTTACTGGTATACGTCAGACGAAATTTTAATTTTATATGAAGCGTACACACGTTGCGTTCTTTAATTTGCCAAGCATCAAGGGTTCTGGTCGTGCGATGAAACACTCCAGCTTTCTCATGACAACCCGAACCAATTACTCTACTTCCTATCAGCTAACAATATCTAGCATGCCATCCTATTTGAAATAGACTCGTACACCCTGAAACCACTTAAGATAGTGCTGATTACTGATATCCATTGTTTCATTGCATCTACTGAGACAGTTGCAACCTTGTTTCAAGTAATTTTAAATGTGCTCAAGATCAACTAAAATGATTCGATTTGGTTTTAAAAATATATTAAATGTTGTGAAAATAACATGAAAAAAAAACAAACATACAGCTTTAGTCAAATGCGCCCAATGCTAATCACAGGTGCTTGGATCTTCGCAGTTCGCCTTGATTCATACCAGCAAATGCAGAAATAGTTTTTTCCATGTTGTCACAGTCAAAGATTGGCCCAGCATCACTAAATTGTGGTTACTGCTCAGATCGCTTACAGGCAGTCATTCGATTTTTCTGCAATCACCTCATGAACAGGTTACCAGAGGGCACTGCTAAGGCACTGCAAGTTTAAGCACTGCTAAGGTAAGTTTGATTTGAGTCTTTGTAGTCCCGTTTCAGCTCAAGGTGCTCGCTCGTGGTCAAGTCGAATCACTGGCCGAGATACGAATGCACTGATGGCACAAAGAAAATTTCTTATTAAATTTGCTTTTAAATTTTTGAAGGACTTCAGCTTTGTGTTGCAAAAGTGAATAGCTTTTTCGGTCCAGAACTTCTTTTGAGAAAAAGACTGCTGCTGAAACAGTATTCTGTTTGCTCAAAATACTGTGGGTAGACACCGGATCAGGTCGGGTTCAACCCGACGGGTCGAGTCAACCCGACCCGACCCGACCCGACCCGAAAGTCCCTGACCCGAAATTTCGGGCCGGGTTGACCCGAATTTGGTATAAGTAGTTGAAGTTCCCCGCGATAAAAACCATTCACGAATGCTCAGAACGTGGTGGCGTTGGTGTAAAGAAAACTGTGAGAAAATACGAGATGGAGACATTTAGGCACCTTTTTACGTTGTCATTTGACCCAAAAGTGTCGCATCGCACGCTTATTCGACGCATCGCATCGAACTATACTTTGGGCTTAACACACGCGAATCTTCATCTTTTGTTATTCCTTAGTTATTCTTGATAAATGGAATAACGTTCCTTCATGTTTCCCACAATAGTGGTCAAATAATTTTTTAAAAAGCTCGGATTTAAAAGCGACTAGGGTTTGTCCACTGGAGACAAGATATAACCAAGCCGAATGATAGGCGTGAAAAATAGAGACAACTCTTTTATAACTTTTGGAGTCCGAGACAGCTTATCCTTGGTTAAACAAAGAAATACCTAAATATATATGAGCCTCAGGCTAGTGTTGCATCTAGTCTTCACAAAAGATATTGCTTACAAAGTCATATTGTGCTAGACACTAGCTCCTGTCAGAACCTCCACTACTGATGGAGGGATGTGAGGGTACCTATCACTTTTGAACACAATGGTAGTAACTTGCAAAATTTCTGTATTTTTGACCCGGGTGACCCGATCTTTCAAAAAGGTGACCCGACCCGATTTTGACCCGACCCGACCTGAAATTTTGCTGACCCGACCCGACCCGACCCGAAAGTACCCGACCCGATCCGGGGTCTAACTGTGGGTGAATAAGTGTGCCGCAATCGTGGACGTGCAAATAAAGTTCTTCCCGTACAATAGATTTTAGCATAGATGTAGTTGAAAAGGCGAAAAAACGGTATTATCATATCCAAAAAAGTCTGCTTATCGCAGACTACAAAAACTTTTCGACCAGCCACCGCATTCCAATACCTGATAGCTAAGGGTGGCTGGTCTAACTCGGCGACAATTTCTTGATGAGTGTTCGTAAACTCTTCATAAAAATAAAAGGTTTCAATGCACACTAGCAACTGCAAACTGTCGAACATTGATCCAATGCAAAAGTAGTTTAATCAAGTAGCAAAATGTTTGTCATTGAAGCTGAAGCTGTGATGCGGACTCGCTCTACCTAAGCAGTTTCCTCAGGTCATGCTGTGCTATCTTCATTGGATGGTAAACCTGGGCTGAATAAACCAGGAGGCCAGGAGGCGTGGCATCAATTACTTTGCGGTCGCAATACGGGACATTTTTGTTGCATCAGAATTGCACAATACAGCGCCAGGAGGCGTGGCATCAATAACTTTGCGGTCGCAATACTGGACACGTTTGTTGCATCAGAATTGCGCAATCTTGGGTATGAAAAGCCAGGAAGCACGCAGATTGATCCATTATTGTCCTGGCCGCTCTTTCAGACAAGTCGGTTTAATAAAAATTTTAAAATGGCCTTCACTTACGCTATTTCAATTGGTTTAAAACGTGTACGCCCCTACTCCGGTGCAGCCTATTTCAATGCCAGTACACAGCAGCAGCAGCCATCGCAGCCCCTGATAGTCTTCGTCGATACTGTGGGCTTTCAAGGTCAGGGCTTACCAGGACATGGACGCGGTTCTGGTGGTGTTCGTGAATTCAGTGCCAGTCGCGGATTTGGTGCTGGTCGTGGTTCTAGTGGCGGCCGTGGGTTTGGTGGTAGTCGTGAATTCGGTGCTGGTCGTGGCTCTGGTGGCGGCCGTTGTTTCAGCGCTAGTCTTGGCTCTGGTGGCCGCGTTCGTCGAAGTATTCGTGACGGCCGAGGGCGTAGTCGTAGATTTGTTGATTGATGCGATCACGGAAACGTCGATAGTGGTGAAGGCCGTGGCGACCGTCAGCAGGAACAACCAACTGTCGACCAACAGCAACCGATTGATTACTCAACAAAAGTAGCAGCCAGCCATAACTTATAAAGAGAACCAAGCAATTAATCAACAATAATGATAGCATAAGGTGATTCCTGGTGTGCTTTTTATAATTTATTTGGGTACGAAGTATATGGATGTCAATTTATGAATATTACAAATCATGCTAGTACCAGTTAATTCAAATAGGATTGTAAGGTAAGAAATGAAACCCCTGAAACCTGAAACCACCTTTGGTTTATTAGCAGAACCTGAGGAAAGTGCACCATCGTCACTAAGCCCACTATGACCACCCCTTTCTCGACAGCCTCTTTGTCCATCCCCTCTGAAGACCAGTTGCGGGAGGTTAGGAAGGAGCTTCCAACTCATCAGGCCACTCAACTCCGTGATCTTTTGCGCAAGAACAAAGACTTGTTCTCCTAACACGACTATGACCTTGGCCATTGTACTGTCTCCGAATTCACGATCGATACGGGTGGCCACAAACCCATTCGCGCCCAACCTTATCGCATGCCTTTTTCAAAGCGTGAGCCTCCCTAACCAAATTAATGAGCTTCTCAAGGCAGGGTTAATCCGTCCCCCCACGTCCGCCTGGGCCCACCCATGTCTCTTAGTCAAAAAGAAAGAACAAAGCAGTTGGCGTTCAGTCATTGACTATCGTAAGCTTAACTTGCTCTTAAAACCTGACCAATACCGCCTACCCCATATCGATGATATATTGTATAGCCTCGGCAAGGCCAAATTCTTCAGTAGCTTAGATATGGCTAGCGGGTACCATCAACTCACAGTATCCCGGCACGATCAGGATAAACTTGCCTCCGCTATCTTCCAAGGATTATACACTTATACGCGCATGCCTTTAGGTGTAAGTACCGCCCCAAGCTCCTATCATCGAGCCATGAAAATCATTATTGACTAATCACATGTTTCAAACACTTTCCACGTCCTCCCCTCTCACGCTTCGGTACAACCTCTTCATTCATCTTGATGATTGCCTCATCGCATCCCGAACCTGGGAGGATCATTTACTTCATCTCAAAGAAGCTTTTGCCCGTCTCAAAAAAGCTAACATGAAAGCAAACTTTCGGAATTGCCAGCTCCTACGTACAGAATTTCCCTTTCTTGGCTACATGGTCACTCCGAACAGTCTTAAAACTGATCCCTAAAAGGTTTCATCTGTGGTGAACTATCGCGAGTTCTCAAATGTGTCTACTACGTAGCTACGTAGTTCCCTTGTACTGTACTAGCCCCTTATTATCGCCGATAATCAAAAAACTTTGCAACGATAGCCGCACCGCTTCATGCCCTTCCAAAAACTGTGAAGAAACATTCTGATTGACGTGAAAACTATTTCTAAAAATTATGGTTGGTGATTGAAAATAAATTTTGGAAAGAACCTAAGGCGTTGGATCCAACTTTGCTCGCAAAAAGATGCTATGGCGCAAAGTAAGTGTTTCATAGATATTGATTCAAAAAACAATTGGGCCGAGAAGAATTTTGTCGAATCTAACATTAACAAAAATTTCCGTAAACTTTTTGAAGAATCGCTCCCTCATTCCAAAGCTCTGGCACAAAATCTTTCGGCGATAAGATCAGCCCAAAATTGCTGGCTGTGTGAGTCCCTTGCAGAGCAGTTTTTAGAGAAGCTTCGACCATTAGACGGCGCCAGTCTGGCGACCACCCGTACATCGCCAGCCCTGGGCGTGATAGCAGTGCAGGAAAAGCCGACCAAGCTCGTCGACATTTGCGTTTGGATTTTCAGGAAAAACAGTCGAACCCGAAAATGCTCGCTGAAGTTATTTTCTTTTGTTTTGGTCGGCGCCGCTAACATCCGCGGCGAATGCGAGTGTGTCGATGATACATACACTCGCAGTGTGCAAGGGCCGCCTGGGGCTCCCCGATTTATTGGCCATCCATTGTCACTCGACGGTGGCCACAATGGATTTTAGGCCAATCACGATCATCAAGTACTGCCCTGTCAAACTCGGCTCGTTGTTTCCCGAGTTGGCGCTCGCACTTGGCGTAACACCTGCCATTTGTGCTTGCGTCGAAAATGTCCTCCGGAATGCCCTTCCGAGTACTGTAAGTCAGACATTGTTATCCAATGCGTTCCCTGTCATCCTCACCAACCCAATTCTGCTTTATAGGCCCAGCGAGACCAATGGCCGCGGCTACCTCGCTCCGACCACCGCCGCTGCCCCGACACCTACCTTAGGAATAGAGAACACAAAGCCGCCACGAAAAAAAACCATGCGAAAAATTCCCCCTCTCCACGAGCTTCTCTATTCTCAAGCCCTGACTAATGGTAGCATTGTGCGTAGCTGCGGGAATGCTGGAGCTTCGTGGGATGTGGTCACTACAGTTAGGTTCTATAATGTGAAATAGCCATAGCACAGAAGGCTTGATGTTTGACGCAATGGCTGTGCGACACAGTCATTGGCGTAGTTGGCATTTGATTCGATGACCTACAGTTTGCAATCCTAGCATGCCTAGAGTTTACATAACGGACTGTCCATTTATCGAATGCACAGTTTACTTAAAACATCGAGCAAAATACTGTGCTTCTGCTGGAATAAGCGCATAACGCCGCCATGTAATGACTGGGACCATGCAGGCAATGCAGCAAATGCTTCTATGCATTATGAGTCGGCACGCAATATATTGCCCACCGTATATCTCAGGCGAACAAATGCCAGGGCTCAGGAATAGAGAAGCTCGTGGTGTGTCCTCGCCAACCTGCAATGTTTCCTCGCTGTCCCTCTCTGTCAGTCTACTCCATAGGACACAGGTGAGAGATAAGCTGAGCATAAAGTGGGACTGAATGCTGATTAAAGAGAAAAAACCGGATTTTCTCATCATAAAATGCCAAACCTTATCATTCTTCAGCAGATACATAGCAAAAATACCAGTTGATTCCCTCACTCGGTCGATTCTCCCACTGACAATGGGACGATTCCCCCACTGCGTCGTTTTCCCCACCGTGGCTGGTGGGGGAATCGACTCACTGAGACATGTGACGTTTTCCCTACTGTGCCGGTTCCCCCACCGTAATTTTCCGCCTGATGTGCAGACAGGACTTGGATTGCAACAGGCAGTACGAGTGTTGCAGGCTTGTAGAATGTGGGCAGTGTAAAGAAAAATTTCGGTGCTGCAGCTCATGGTGTAAGATACTCAGGCTACACACTTTTTGAACTTCTTCGAGTATACTTCAGGAAGAATATTTGCCATTTCGCTTGGGCAACTGTGGAACCGTGTACTCAGAACAGCACTTCGAATCAGACCATGCTCGTGAGACAAATTTATCAAATCGTGCTAGTTTCAAAGAATGATCCACTTCGATATTGGTTCGTGCACAGTTCGCATGTCATTGCAATATGCAATATCTGTGCGGAGAAATCTTCATGGAAACAGGGATAGCACAATGTGCAGAGAATGCCGAGTGACTTGGACAGTGACCATTGTCATCACAGCATTTATAATATTTGACTTTCAATCTAGTATTTCGGCAGGTTTAGAGCTGGTGTATGATCGACTAAGCGAGGATGTTCGATTAAACTTGAATTTGTTGTATTTCGATATTTCGAAACATGGTCAAACAAAAGTATGGCATCTCAAATTCTGAAAGACGAGTAGAAAGCATTTTACAAGCCATGCTTACAGACGGTGTTACAGACGGACTTACGATGCTTACAGACGGTTTCGGCCTCCGAAATGGAAGGTTTTACGCAGGAATGTCGTCGCCACAAAGGTGGGCGAGGTTAGTATGCGAATTCATCCGCAGCATTTTTTCAGACCAACCGCATCGATTAATTCCCACACTTTTCCCCTTTTAAGTTTCTACAATGTGACATTGCCTATTTGAATGCCTTGACGAACGCTCAAAGTTCAAAGTACATGTTGGTTTGCGTTGATACCCTATCCACGTAAGTGTGGCGGGACTTTAGATCGATGAAACTGCATACTGTACTCTCAACGCTTCTAGATACACTTTCCTGAAACCGTTGACCCGAAAAACGGTTAAGGAAGTAGCGGATGCGATGAGGGAGATTTTGGATGAAATTCAACGCGATGAACGCAAGTCGGTTCGCATCATTTTCTCAGACAGAGGTGAGTGAAGTAGTTATAAGAAAGGCGTTTACCTCACGTTCGCTTGCTTGCTCGCTTGCTTTTATTTTTGTGGGAGGTAAATTCACTGGTGAAAGATTGACCAAATTATTGCAAGAGCGATCGATTATACAGTTCCTATCGAACAGTATGGGTCCCAAGGCTACGCTAGCCGAAAATAAAATCAAGCAAGCGAAACTGTTGATTTACGAGTCAGTGAGTATTTGAATTTTAACAATAGGGGGTGCCTACAGAAGTTTTCGTTGGATTAGATATCTTCCATCCTATCCCCGCGACAATGTCAGAAAATTGCTGCCCAGAATTCAAGAAATCCTTCACAAAACTCCGAGTCGTGTGCTTCTAGAATCCTGGTCCCCTCAGCGCGTCTGGAACGATCCCACAGTCAAGGGTCGCGAGGTCGCCCGATTTAGATTGAGGAATCGATTAGTCAGGCTCAAGAAACTAGACTATACGAAACCATTCAAATTTCAACTGCATGACATTGTTCGGCTGCAAGCTAATGGCTTTTCGAGACGACTGAGTAGCAAAGCGTCCAGAGGTGATGTTTTCGGCAAAGAAGTGTTGACGATTGCCAGACGATTCGCCAGCAATCCTTACACCTATCATTAACAAGACCAAAGAGACAGGTTAGTCGATTTTTCATTTGTTTCCACCAGCAGTGCTTCATTTCAAATTTTCCCGCTCATTTATCATTTTGAGACCCATGGCTGGACGCGCGTATAGTCCCGAAATGGAATTTGTACGGTCGGCTTATCTCACTGGGGATTAAGCAATTGCGCAAAGTCACATTCTTACGTCGGCTCGACGTCGATCAATAATGACTCATCGGTTTTACACGCTGTCTTTTATGCAGGAATCGTTCTAAAAGAAAAATACGAGCAAGTCCGTGACGGGCACAAGCGATTAAAAAAAGAAGCCGCCGACAGGCTCAGCAGCTGGAGAAGCGACCACAAAATCAAAGTACGGTCCATATTTGCAATTTTTGGAGACAATAGAAAGTAGCAGGAAGTAAGTAATGATTTAATTTTCTGCCTACTGATGCTACTCTCAGTTCTTATTATGGCTGCTTTGCAGAACTGCCTCAAATATCGAGCACCCTGCTACCCATATATCGTCAACGCCAGCAGCTTCTGTTACTCACATGAAATTGACGACCGCTATTTATGAAAATGACCAGTTCGATATGAACAAATCTTATGAAGAATTGCCACCACCAGGTGAACCTAACCTCCTCCTCAGCGCGCAGCAATCGGATGAAGAAAGTACTTTTCAGTGTTGTTTTTAGACCTTGATGCTACAAAATTTTTTTAGGAATGCTAGAACAGCAGCCAAGTACGTCAGGAACTCAACCACTCAAATCCAAGCGAAAACGGATCAAAAAAACTTCTGATATGGATGAACTCGCCAAAAGTGCGCTTAGTATTTTGCACGACTTGAAAAAAAGGCGAGAAAGCAAATTTCAGAAATATGGTAGATACTTCTGAATTGTTACTTCATAACACACACTCACAATCGAGTGAGACTTCTCTTTTTCAGGCAATATGGTCGTGCGCATCCTAGAAGCTTTACTAAGACAGCCCACTCCGAGGCGCTTGGTGATCTCTTTGCTTGGGCTGGTCGTTTTGAATGCTATGAAGATGATTCTGAGTAAGGGAAACTTAGATTTTGCTTGACTTTTGTTTGAATCGACGTTCAAATTTTTGAAATTCAATTGTTTGGAAAAGTTGAACATTGACTTTGATTGAAGAACGTCTTGATTTGTCACGGGGTCGTCCAAAAACGCATTACTTGAGGGGCACTAGAAGAGCAAAATCACTGGGTGGATGATCATAATCCCCATATAGTAAGTTCATATATTTTCGTAATCTCTATAATCTGAAGCAGTGCAGAAAACAATGGCAAAGCATAGCTAATAATCGCCCCGTTGCACTCGCTCATCCAGCCAAGGAACCTTCCCGACATCTCGAAAAAATGTTTTGAACTTTTCACGTACACTAAAATGACTACGAGCAGGCCTACTGTCTTCTTTCAAAGGGACCAAGAGATACGAGTGATCATCTGCTCTCCATTCGCATTCAACAGTTTCGCCAGGAATCAATTCGTAATCGACGAAACGATCTGGAATGTATCGAGGGACTTTGTGATCAGTGGCATCAGTCATTTTCAAGTAATTGTGCAGGGCTATGCAAGCTTTGATTACATTCTCGGCTGTTCTGACATCTAAGTCCAGCCTCGAAGCCAAAACTGGAAACCGTGTCGTCAATATCCCAAGAGCATTCTCGACAATTCGACGTGCTCTGGACAATCGATAATTGAAAGCTGCTTCGGCCCCGGTGGCTGACTGATGGCGGTATGGTTTGAGGAGATGACGTGAAAGTGGAAACGCGGCATCGCCCAAAAAAACGTGTGGAACCATGATCCCAGTGCCACGCAAAAAATTTTGAAAAGGCAAATTCAAACCACCGTTTTCATAAGATTGCGTCGCAAATTCTAGTCGCTGTCCGAAGGCTGATCTATGAAATAACGCTGCATCGCCTTCACGACCAAACCCTCCAATATCAACGAGTGTGAATTTGTAGCTCGCATCAACAACAGCCAATAGGACGATAAAGAAGAAACCTTTATAATTGATGTACATTGACCCACTATTTTTTGGGCACTTAAAAATAACAATAGGCATTACGGAACCATTGGATGTTATATGCTTTGCAGAAGGAGCTTACTTTTATGGCAATATGCTTTCCATCAATGGCTCCCACACACATAGAAAAGATCCACTTGCGCCAAAACTCTTTCGCTATATCTTGCCATTCAGTCCGACTCAGTGGTTTAAGATATTCGTCCTTCAATGACTTCTATATTGCAAGGGCCGTTTCTTGTACCATGGTGGACATTGTTGTTCCTCCAAGGCGATAGCTGACGGCAAGACTTTGCAAAGAGCCACCAGCAGCGAGGAACCTGTGAATTACAAAAGTGGGCATGGGTGATTGGTACTCAAGACAAGGTTTTTAAAAACCCACATTTCCGAAACAAGAATAGAGGTTGATAAGGACAAGGATGACCTAACACTTAAGGGAATAAAAATAAGACTGGAGAAACAAAAGTTGGAATTGAAAATTTTGATTTTGCATTCAAACTTCTGTCTGTTTATGCATCATATATCGGGTGACGATGGAGACTGAATGTGGGACTGCATACTGTATGCATTTTTGCGAGCCCCCTTAGTTCCCGACATGTGTAAACCAGGCAATCTTTCCGTTCTCATCCTTTTTATAATTCTTTCTTCAGATTTTCCCGCAATGAGTTTTATTTAAATAAAGGCCAACGATAAAACGCAGCTCATCCCCGCGCGATATCTTATGTGGTACAATCCAAAAATTTTTTGGGATGTACACCATAAGAATTTTTGAAGCCAGCCAAACCAAGGATTTCTTGTATTGCTGCTTTCAAATTTTGCTGTTTCGCTGCATCGGAACTGAACCTCATTGGCTCTGCACAGCAGGGCATCGGCCGGACTCATAGATTCTGCTATCATAATGGAATTTTCGAGCTAGATATTAGGAGATGCAACGCTTTTTCAAACAGTAATTGTCTAATCAACGCAACGCTCTTTTTGCGATCAGTCTAGCAGAATCTAAGCTGCGGTAGCATGAGCATAAGGCATGAGGTACCATGGCCCTAAATATGCGCGTTTATCTTCTGGATAAATCCTTGTTTTTGTCGATTTTGCGCTTCGTTCGGAAGGCCATGCGTGTAAATGTGACTTTTTTCGGATATTTACCCAGCTTAGCCCAGAAATTTATTTGACAGTAAGCGGACTGGGCCAAATTTAATGAGATATTCAAATACTGCATTTCCTCGAAATTCTCCCCGGGAGAGAAATTTTTTCAAAAGGTCTCATCCGGGTGGAGTAACCAGAGAGGGGGAAGGATTTCCAGGTGGGAGGGGGGGGGGGGAAGAGAATAAAACTCAAGCATTCTCTTGATGCCAGAAAGAAACTATTTTTCACATAGTTATCAGTTGTAGAGAGGTAGGCAGTCTAAAGTTTCCCAGCAAGTACTGCTAACTTTACTCATTTCAATACTTCTCTTCACCAGGGTGTGACATGATCTGGAGTGACTACAAGTGGACTCGACTGTGTATGGTTATGAATTGCATAATAGCCTCTCAACCGTCATCGTTCATGATAGACACCACTACTGAGGCCTTGCAATCGAAAGTTTTTGTATGTGAGATCAGCTTGCGCTGACGCAGTTGCGACTGACTTGGATTGGTGAATTTTCGATAAGTTCCCAGAAGGAGGTCTGAAAAGCTTCAATTTGGTACTGACGTTGACACTGACGAAAATGAATGTTGGTCGGTTTGTTGGTTTAAAATTTTCAGTTGTTCTATCACACAAGACTGCGCAGCAATACGACAGACAAAGACCCCATATGAGTGGACTTGGTAATCACACAACGCTCAATAATACTAAATCTTTCTCTATCATACGTGTCAGGGAAAGATTGCCAAGTCGAATAAGTCAAATAAGTGTTCCTTTACCCTCGAGTGCGCTGTATAGTGCTTGGATGAAGTATGACATGGCACAACATGACCCAGAAAGCAAACAAGTCTGCTAAAAATCATCTACCCTTCTTCAACTTTGAATGAGAAAGATAAAGATGAAAATCGGCATATCATGTGAGCTGTGGTTTACAAGTAAGAATCCGGAAAGTTGACGGAAACGGAGAAAGAATTTGAA
Source organism: Mesodorylaimus sp. YZB2_4 (assembly GCA_030248295.1). NCBI lineage: Eukaryota > Metazoa > Nematoda > Enoplea > Dorylaimida > Dorylaimidae > Mesodorylaimus > Mesodorylaimus sp. YZB2_4. The sequence continues at coordinate 6,555 of JASANH010000644.1, read as the reverse complement.
CCAGCAACACGTGAAGTTAAAATGTTGACCGCTGACCGCACAGAAGGAGGCCAGTAAATCTTTTTTATGCCGTCTGCGGTCATTTCAACACGCACGTATTGCAAAAAGCCACAGGACAGAAAAAAGGATTTTATGCGTTTGAGCCAATGACTTTTCACTGTCACTGTCTTACCTGGCCCTAGACGCCGGATCAGGTCGGGTTCAATCCGACAGGTCGGGTCAACCCGACCCGACCCGAAAGTCCCTGACCCGAAATTTCGGGTCAGGTTGACCCGAATTCGGTGTAAGTAGTTGAAGTTCCTCGCGATAAAAACCATTCTCAAATGCTCAGAACGTGGTGGCGTTGGTGTAAAGGTGACTGTGAGAAAATACGAGATGGAGACATCTAAAGCTGGAAGTATAGTTCGATGCGATGCGTCAAATAAGCTTGCGATGAGACGTTTCAGGCACCTTATTACACCATTTGACCCGAAAAAGTCGCATCGCACGCTTATTTGACGCATCGCATCGAACTATACTTTGGGCTTAACGCACGCGAATCCTTATCTTTTGTTATTCCCTACTTATCCTTAGTAAAATGCAATAACATTCCCTTCATATTTCTCACATGGTGGTCAAATCATTTCTTAAAAACCTCAGATCTACAAAGCGAGTAGGGTCTGTCCACTAGAGACAAGATTTAAACAATCCGAATGATAGGCGTGAAAAATAGAGACAACTCTGTCATAACTTTCGAAGTCCGAGACAGCTTATCCTTGGTTAAACAAAGAAATACCTACTATATATGAACCCCAGGCTAGAGTTGCATCTAGTCTTCACAAAAGATATTGCTCACAAAGTCATATTGCGCTGGACTCTGGCTACTGTCAAAACCTCCACTACTGATGGAGGGATGTGAGGGTACCTATCACTTTTGAACACAGGAAAGTGTTCTGCAATGGTAACATGGATGGTGGTCAAGAGGGCCATTATTGATACATATTTGGTGTTTGGGTACAGACTATACTGCTCTTCCAGCCAGGTATACCCAGGAAGCCTTGTCATATTCCCCGTATTTCCCAAAATGACTTTTTCTCACAAAGATCTTTGCTATTTTCTCACTAAGACTTCCTGAGTCCGTGCTGAGATCTTAGAATTAACCTAGATCTCAGTCAGAAGAGGAGAGCCCTGCACAGAATTGGGGGCCGTCTTTCTAAGATCTTTACTTTTTCCTATATTCAAATTCTGGTCTTTCAGATTCAACAAGTGAAGGCGGAATTCTTTACTGATGTTGCATCAAAGCAGTGCGGCTCAAAGTTTCATCAAATGTTTTCACAAAGGCTCGGCATAATCATTGTATTTGGTCATAAAATCAGCCGTTTTTGTTCGTTGCCGTTCATTCTCAGCTCTATTTCTACCATCCGTTCATACAATCCTGATAAGCCGAACTTGAATTTCTGTTTTTGAAATGCCGCGCGCGTTGCTGGGCCCCTTCCCAACAAGTCCAATCGTCCGCTGGTTTTTGCAATTCTTTCTGCAGCACGTACCCATGAAATGATGACTCCTCCAACGACCGTCTAGAAAATTAAAATATCATCGACTTACAGTGTAAACTAAAAACATAAAAAGTCTGTTTAATTAGATGCCCCGTTGAGAGGTACCCTTCATGCGACTCTGAGAAAAGCCCCTGATTTGTATAAGGTATTGAAGATGTCACCCTCAGCCTCAAACGTGTCTGGTTTTTTGGAATAACAAAACTTACTTCTCTTTCTTGAGATCGTTTCCAGCACAAATTTATTGACTACCTTCGACCCAGTTGACGTTTTCCGATAATTTTCTGAGTGGCTTTCGATAACATCAGCGGCCTAGCCATGCAACTCGCTTCGTTTGATGGAAACCCTCATTTTGACTATCCTGCGTTTCAGAATATCTAAAAGCAGAAGCTCCTGTATTCTTTGGAGTGGTCTGATAGAGACAGAGAGAAAGCGAGGAAACAGACCAGTCTGTCTGGCGAAGATGCAGTCCCAACCAAATACGTCATCCCCATCAACCTTTAATTTTTTTGAAATGCATCGACCAGAGCGGATCGGGATTCGGGGACCAGGTCTAGGGTAGGATCAGCCGATGCTGGGATGCCTTTTCTTCTTATATGAGCTCATACTGATACTCCACGGTACCCATGGTACTCACGTTTAACTATTTTATTGCAAATCGAATCGTTGAACTGTGATTCGTTCGATCATTTCGATCCGGAATCGTGATGTGAAAATTCGACAGAGCATCCCACATTAGCCAATAAATGGCTTGCCGAACAAACTGTTGAATTGGCAATTCTTGGTTCGTCGTTTTCCGTGTCGATGTCAAGATCTCCCCAAATATGCAGACTACTCGGACGTTTCGTGCTCCAACTAATCTTTTGTAAAGCCTAGGAACAACTTTTTAAAGTACATGTCGAAAACAAAACTCAGAAAATATTGAGAAACATGAAAAATACTTACAATGACGAAAGAAAATAGCTTCAGCAAGTTGCTTACCATGCAAATGGTTAAATTTATCTTCCGGTTGCCATTCCACGCGCAATGGACATAATCTGGCACAGAAAAGGGACGTAAACTAAATCGATCGAGTCGGCGTAAATGAAAAATAATAGCCAACTATCTTTTTTCAGCCAACGCTCGCAGAAGTCATGGCTACCTAATAGATCTAAAGCAGGCTGGTTCTTATAGAAAAAAGGCTATCGGTTGACATGTCAGGTTGGCGCGGGGGGCGTAACTCCGCCCCCTTCCGTACTAACCAGCCTCTTGTAGCCCGGTCTGACAATCGGTCGCGGGTTTAGGTTTTATAGAAGCTAGCGAAAAAATAATTACATATTTGGATAGAGCTCAAAAAAGTACACGCCTGATCTTCTTTATTCCAAAAAAGGGCACACCTCAAATACGGTTCAAATGTTCCCGCTAAACTGATCTGCAAGTACATACTAGATAAAGTCTGCTCCGAGCGGGAATAGTGCTGTTCATGGCTGGCTGGCTGGCTGGCTGGCATAACCCATAGATCCGCCTGTTTAGAATCGATTGTTGTTTGATTGTCTGTTATGTTGGTTAAATTTGTAGTTTATTTAGGCCTATGGATAGATTATTAGTTTTGTTAAAATCCTTATTGACTGTCGATTACCTGCCAAAGAGACATAAGAAAGTGATTGAGACGATGATCAGTGAACTTGTATCGACAAATTTCGAGGCCTCCCAACACACCGAACTGTTTATGCAAGCATTCGAGACGTCGGATGCGCAATCGTTGAAGTATTTTCGGCCAAACACGCGGCAGCCGCTACACGAATATTGGACGAAATTATGCCGGATCTTAGCTGGGGTGATCGAGGGAGAAACTGTTACACGGCTTCTACTGATGATTTGTCGACAGAAAAGTCAATCACCTGCCGTTTACGCTAGTTTTTTATTATCGAGCCGAGGTTCGTATCATCCCTTGTTCGGTTTGGAGTCGCTGCCAACCGTATCGATAAGTAGATACGACGATCAGCTGGGATTTGTGGCCAATCGCGCGACGAAGTGGATCGAGAATAATCCTTCAAAATGGTCGACGAAAGCACTAAGCATGTTTAATCTGCTGGCGCCGAACCAAGCCATAGATGGCGCGAGCAGCGCGTCAGGATCAAATTATCGTCATTTGCTGACCACAGAAGGAATCACATTGTTTCGAACGCTTTTTGCTCGTGCCCTATCACAATTCTCGACGGATTACGGCGAGGAATCCTTGGTCGCCATGATCACGTTTCTACAAGACGATGACATCCTCATGCAACAGATCCGACTATTATTGGAGCGTATATCCGGAGAGAAATGCGATGTAGGTTTGGTCGAATATATTCTGAAAGCAGTGATTCAAGGCACGAAGGCATCGATTTCGAAAAACGTGCTCGATACCCTCGAGTTATCGTCGGGCGATGCCAATTTGGATGTTGCTCTTCGGACAGGCCTAAAGGCGTCGGGAATCGAGAAGGCGAAGAAACAAAAGACGGGCTGAAATGGGTTTTGGAGTATTGTTTGTTGTCACATCGGCTGAAATTTGTCGAATATCAAGTTTTTATCTTTTGCAGTTGAGTCGGTTGAAAATTTGGTTTTAGACACCCGTTGATGAAAATAAAGTTTTACTAAAGCTTCATGTCGTGGGCAGGCTATATTGCATTTCAATTTTCTATATTTCCATTATATGCCCTGTTTAGCAAACTGGTAGGAACACAATTGAAGGGACAAAATCATGGCACAGCACACGACAAATTACGGCAGGAAAATCATGGCACAAACAAGTTATCAGCCTAAATAAGCCCGACGCTAACTCACATGTTGAATTTTTGAAACTTGCTCAGTCTGTTCATGGTCATCGTCCGCAGAACGTATGCGGCCGTTTGGATCGGAGGATGTTAAATTGTAAATTGACTCTTACAACGTAGACTTCTCCCTGTCGGCGCACCAGTTGCATCGACGTCAATTCGGAGGCCCTACAAATGTTCACTTTTCGAGCGGAAAAAACATTTTGATTATTGTACTTACTTGGTAAATACTCTTCGGGTGATCCAACAGAAATCCTGGACAAGGTCGAAGGCCCTTTTGTGCGTTAGAGGCGACGGTTGACATTTTGGTCCTTTGATCCATCACAGCTCGTAATAATTTCCGATTACTCGACAAAAACAAATGGTTGCTGGCATTGACAGTTTTCACGAATACGTCTTCCATATGCTCCGCTCGAACCAGCTCAGACACAGTTTTGAAACTTTTTTCGCGGTGACCGGCTGGAGAAATTGATCCATCTTCGTTTAGAAAACAAAAAAACTCGCACCCAGAGTCTTTGGTCGATAAATATAATTCTTGACCGACAATCTCGGGCAAAATGGATGTCGCCCGTTTCAGAAAAGATTTTGCCATTACAGTTAAATCAAACAGATGATCCAACGTAAGATTCACGAGAATCACCGCTTTCGCGGCCAACAAACATGGGTAATGGCAAATTAGGTTCACGGCCATAGTCTTGGTTAGGTCAAAAACTGGTTAGGGCAGAGCATACGGAAGACGAATTCGTGAAAAGTGCCACCATCATAAACTGAAGATTTGCATGAAGCTGGGTATTCCTATTAGTAGTTTCCCGCTCGGAGCAGACTTTATCTAGTATGTACTTGCAGATCAGTTTAGCGGGAACATTTGAACCGTATTTGAGGTGTGCCCTTTTTTGGAATAAAGAAGATCAGGCGTGTACTTTTTTGAGCTCTATCCAAATATGTAATCATTTTTTTGCTAGCTTCAATAATGCCCAATCCCGCGACCGATTGTGTGGTCGGGCTACAAGAGGCTGGTTGGCACGGAGGAGGCGGAGCCAACGCCCCCTTCGCCTACCTGACATGTCAATCGATAACCTTTTTTCTAGACGCACCAGCCTGCTTTAGATCTATTAGGTAGCCATGGCAGAAGTCCGAGCGCGCGTCGCCCGAGCGTCTGTCTAGGCGACCAGGTATTTGTCACCCATTAAGACTTTCGCAAACTCGTTTACTGAATAGATTTCGGAAAATTATGCACGGGTTTTTTAAAAAGGCAGTTGCGAAATAAAATAAATTTTACTATCAAAAAAATTTTCTTACCATAGTACGGTCTAGATGTTTATTGGGTGCTATATATAATGAATTTTTGAATGGTTGCGGCAATCGCTGTATCGTGCTTTAGAATAGAATGAAAGGGGATGTGCTGACTGAAAATTCGTTGGCATTTGAGCATTATTGAAATAAAATAGACTTAAAACGCGAATTTAAAAAAATCGGGTACCGGGAAAATTGCAGATACAGTACGCCTAATGTTGCATACTTTTTCGAAAGCATTACAGTCATTTCTGCAAAAGTGAAGGTCCTGCGTAGATCTTGTTGAGAACTAGGCAAGAAGTCTGAGAAAACGTATGTAGTTTTTTCCACAGTATATTCTCACCAAGATCTTTCTAGGCGTCGTGTTCTTATCCAGGGCCTGCCAAGATCTTTGTCAGAAATGTCCTTATCGCAGATCTTTCTGAGAAAATAGCAAGATCTTTATGAGATTGCACCCTGATGCTAAGATTTTGCTCAGACTGGGTGAGAAATGAGTAAGATGGAAAATACGGGTCAGAAATCAAATGCGATTGTAGATGCCCCTACGACCTGCTAAAAGTTATCAACTCCTTCTTATGTTAGAGTATGGCTAGTCTCACTCATTTATCAGGGTTGAAAAGAATGTTTATGAGAACTCTCACATATGGACCGTTCCCTTTGCAGAAATTACTTAGAAAATTGGTCATTCTGACAACTTACAATTTGTGTGACATTCTTGGAAGTTACGCAGAATGAGAACGTGGAATGAAAGACTTTGTGCATGCATGCATGAAGCATATACTGCAAATCATGGAGTCGAACAACTATGAGAAGGTTTCTGTTGCTGCTAGCAGTAGTAACTTGCAAAATTTCTGTATTTTTGACCCTGTTTTGACCCGATCTTTTAAAGAAATGACCCGACCCCATTTTGACCCAACCCAACCCGAAATTTAGCT
>JASANH010000405.1:0-19345 GCA_030248295.1 Mesodorylaimus sp. YZB2_4 | reverse complement strand
AACGCGCCCAGTGGCCGCGTTGAGTCATACGCGAAAAAAATGATCGATCGTGAAAGAACTAATTGTTGTAAATCGATGGATCACGCCACAATTGTGTTGAAATGATCAAAAACCTCAGAAATGAATGGGGAATGAAACCTTGTGGATCGAATTTCTTGTTGAAAATTTTTAGAAATCGATATTTCCAGCCAAATGATTCACCTTGACATATTGTAGTGCTCCGCCGCGCACACTGGTGCAGGCGCGCGCTGTAAATGACGGTAAAATCTAGTCTGGCATTAGAGCGTTAAAACAAAAAGAAGAACTCCAAAAATGATTTTTGGATCGATATATACCGATTTTTTTTGCGAGGATCACTCAGTCAGGTAAATCATTTTGTGTACATATGTCACCCTTCACCCTTGAGTTTGGTGATAAGATAAAACAAGGACATGACAGGACGACATCACCTCATAGCTTGACTACTTTTTGTAGTATTAAGCTCTTTGTGGTGAGCCAGTGAGTCGTGAGGTTCTGTCGTCTGCCATATTGCCTGAGAACTAAGATATGCAGCTTCAGGCAGGGAAATTGTAATGACAACTAATATTGCAGCTCGGTAAATTTGATACTTTTATTGTAACTGCTCATGAGAGTTGGCTCCATCTTATGATTTATACATGGGGAAGTGATCTATTTCTTGCGTGTATACGCGTGGAGCTGTCGATGTGTCCGCGCAAGCCTTTGCTGACACTGCTTCCGAGTCGCAGTCGCGCAGTCTTTCTGTGACCTCGTGTCAGTGGGGAGTCGAGAGGATAGGATAATCTTCTTTTCCTGATCTATATTACCTTGTGCAACGGGATAACCCAGGTTGTACTTGAAAAAAATTAAATAATTAGTGTTAAATAGTGTTAATTAGTCTAATTAAAACACTTATCGTTATCTTGGGGTAGTTCTGAGAAACATCTCCCACGTCAGATTCTGAAAATAAAAACTGCATGAAAGTTATCTGATAACCTCTAGAGCATAGAACGTGCACCTCTTTATGGATTTCCCAGCCATTGCCACAAAATGATAATAAGATCAATGTCATAAAGAAACTTATTTTTAAAGTTCCCAAGTTCTAGAAGTTTCAAAAAAAATCTCAACTGTCTGCTTGAATATTACAAAAGCTTACCTGAAAAACGTCTATACTATAATTAATAATAATAAATTGCACTTTCTTGGTCGATTGTACTGACTTTTGGACGAAAAACTAAAACAAAAACTCCTTTAAGATACGTTACATTTTTCAATCATGCTCTCACCGATAAAACTATATAGCTAAAGAGCGATGTACGTCACATTAGTGTTTCTGCAATATATGATAATAACAGCCCACTTCAGTGATTTTTCCAGTGAGCAATCCGACTGCTAGTAGACATATCCGGCAAATTTCTACTACAGGTCACACCTAAATACTTAACCACAACGCGCGATCCTTGAAATTTGAGATACAAATGTCTTTTTGAATTTGGCTACGTAGAACTTTAACAATATTCTGAAAATTCATTGGCTTGCGACTTGGTCGCTCCGAATGATATCGAAGGGAAACAATCGGGGAAACAATACGATATTTTTTTTAATTAACACGCGAATCTACGATACCTTACCATACACAAAATATAAGTGCAAAAATCTGCACAAGTGATAAGTATATGTGCACATTTCTGCCTATTAAAATATACCGCTCGTTGCGCAGCGCCACGTATTGACTGATGCTTGACACTGGCTAGTGTTAGAGCTATCTGTATCTGTATCTGTATCTGTATATTTCTGCAGCCAAAGACAACCTGTCCATACTAGGGCGCAGCACACAAAAATAGAAATAAATATAAGTCTAAAGGTCACGGTCAATTAAAACAAAGATTGGAAACGAATCGCTTAAAAGTGTCATACGGACTATTCGCTATATCATACGGTAAATCATTCCACAGTTTTATGGCTGACACTTCGAAAGCCTGCGAGTATGTTGCAGTTCTCCCAGCAGGGGTTTCAAGATGGTGAGGAGCCGTTGTGCGTTCACTGAACCTACGACCAGACATGTCGGTATGGGTTAGTCGTTGATGTGACGGATAGGCAGTCAGCCCATGATAAATCCGGTAGAACTGCATTAGTTTCAGTTGATTTCTACGATTTTCCAAACTAGGCAACTTTAGGGCAGCCAACGTGGTGTCTTAGTCAATATGCCATTGGTTTTGTAGCAGCAAACTGCAAATTTTTGAACTTTTTCTAGGTCGATGATTGCTTTCTTTTGTGTCAGAGCCCAAACAGAGGATGCATAATCGAGACGAGGGAGAATGCATTGTGTATAGACGGTCTTCAGAACATTGGTAGCCAATTTTCCAAACTTGCGGCGAAATGCACCGATCATACGCCTGCAAGATGAGGCGAGCTGACGACAGTGTTCTTGAAATTGCATGTTTGCGGATAGCTGAACACCCAAGTACTTCACAGTGTCAGTAAAAACAATCTGCTTCCCATCGAGCCTGAGAATCGGCATAGATTGCAAGCGTGCAAAGTGGAATAAACAGCCTTGAGTTTTATCAGCGTTGAGTTCAAGACCGATATCGTTCACTTTCTTCTATATCCAGTCAATCGCAGCCTGGAAATCATTGCAGATGATATCATTTTTTAACACAGGGCAGAGCAGTGCCAGATCGTCAGCATAGGCCTGAAGGACAACATCTGGAAATTCTTTTGTGAAATCTTCAAGAATAGGATTAATAAATGACGAGTACCATCGGCACCAGGGAGCAGCGCCGCCGCACGGCTGCACTCACAGTCCCGATCGGCGAGGCGCAGCCTTCCACTGAAGTGAATTGAGAACGCCCACTTAAGTATGACGCGATCCAAGCCAACAATTTTCGCGGTAACTTTTGCTTATTGATTTTTGCTATTGCTTTGCTATTGATGCTTGGGCTTGACGTTTAGGCACATCAAACATAATTGCCATGATTTTGTGATAAAATGTTTCTGGGCTCTTTTCCCAACTGTTCAGGCGAAAAAAATATAAAGAATTGGATACAGCTGTGTCGGGCTCGGTGCTAATCTATCTCACGAGTTATCGAGATTCAAACGCAATGCCCGATTTTCACATATTTTAGCTATAATGTCGAGGATTGATTAGTTGAAAAACTAATCGTATCGTTATATCTGGAGGTGATTTAATTGGCGGCAGGCAAGATCGTATAAAAACTTCAAATCGTTGCTCTTTTGTCACCTATGATGTCGTCATTGGTCGAATATGACAGTTCCTAAAATGACGCCGCAGTACATATATCGCTCGAGACTTCGCCCCAAGTATGCTCGCTGGATTGCTTAGCAATATTTGTCAATTCCGAAATTCCATCAACTTTTTTCACCGAACAAAGAGATAACCAAAGCGCTGAAATGTGAAACTTCGACAAGAAATTGGTTTGAACGACGAATCTAGCTTGCAGTATTTTTTATCTGTCCGAGGTGGCGCATGTTGCCGCAGATGCTTGTGAAATGACTGCATTGAGGTTTAAAAGAGCTATCAACAGGCGCGGTAGCTGCCTGTTCAGCCCAGCCGCACAGACGCGGAATGTTAAGCGGACGACTTGGATCATTCATAACTTGACAAGAAATCAACAAAAATGCACAAAATTATGGCGATGCGCTATGTTTGCCACGGATAATAATCGTGCCAAGTTTTGTTAAAAATGGTTTAGCCGTTCTCGAGATCCAGAATGCACGTTTTGCTGTTTCAGAGATGACGACAGAAGATGACGACGACGACGAGGACGAAGTACTAAGTCCTGTCCACAGCAATAAGTACTGAAGCTACGGACAAAAGAGTTGGTTTTTCTGCAAGCTCGCATGGTGCGATGTATTCTTTCGAAGGTGTGATTTTGAGATTCGAGCTAATACATTTTTTTAGCTCGAAAAACTGGATTTTAACGCATACCACCAGCAGGCAAAATATTTTTATTAGCCGTGCGGCGCGCGCTGTTTCCGTTAGCCGTAGTTACTCTTCGTTTAAATTACGTACTGGACGAGACGAGTGTTCTGTTCTGTTTAGTTTGGTTGGATTTTTCGCTTCGGTTTGGTGGATTAGTTGGCTTGCTTTTTAATGTCTTGATTTTCGAGTCTGAAATTTTTGAAAAATCCACCTACGATTTTTTGTACATTCTCTGTAGCAAAGAATGCTTGTTGCGGAAATTGAGGCCGTTTGCCACCAGAAAATATTACTGGCAGTAATATTTTCTGGTTGTAACATTAATTAATTCTTAATGTTAATTTGTAACTGTAGTATTAATTACGGCACCGCCGCAAACGGCAGTGGAGTGCTTACAATTGAAAACCCCCTGCCTGTAAACAGCTACATTACTTTGCTGCCCAGCCTCTCTTGAACTTATGCGCAGTAGGCTACAGTGGCAGAGCAGAACGTGGCAACCTTCTTTGTTCGAAATTTGCGTCAGCTCAGGAGTGACTAGACGACAAATTTTTTCTATCTTTTCTAAATCTTAGCCCAAATTTGGGTGCGAAAAAGTACTATTATTTCTGAAAAAATCTGTTATCAGACAACAAAAAAGTTAGCCCAGCCACTTTACTCTAACTAAATGCGAGGCAAACGAGACTGGCTGGGCTCCCTTGGCAGAGTTTTGTAAAAAAATTGTGATGAAATAGAATTGCTACTGTCGCTAAATAAAGTGTAATAGGGCGTCCGCTACCTTAGCCACTTCATTTAGGCAACAGAGAGATGACAACACAAGGCCTAATTGTCGTACTAGTGCTGAAGGTTGTACGCCTAAAGCTATCAGCATGCTGGCTCCACAGTAGCTGAGCTTCCGGTTCCAGTGCCACCGGGTAGGTGCTACACATGCAGTACTCGTGCTGTCACGGCAGATGCAACCTTACTGCAGCAAGTCTTCACTGTTCCCCAAGTAAGTTCGAGGTAACAGAAGGTAGTCGTATTCTAAAACTACAAACTTCTGTACTTACTCTAAAATACGAATAAGTGTACGTATTCATGTGGGTACTGGCCTTTGGTTGAAAAAAAGGAAGAATAAAATCCCGCAGGGAGTCGACCGCACGACTCCACGATGCACCGAGTACAGCACAGAGACAGGCGTTGTGGGTGAGTAAGGGATTTCGATTGTGGGCCTGGAGGCAACATAAACGAAGGTACATCTTGTCCACATAAGTATAACCCACTCAAGCATGTGCCGCCGAGGGACCTTAGCCAACCTCGTTTGCCTTGCATTTTGTTGGAGTACAGTGGCTGGGCTGACCTTTTTGTTGTCTGATAACAGATTTTTTTAGAAATAATATAAAAATGCGTTCAATCTGACATTAAAAACTCGTTGAGAAGCATTTGTTGTTTTTAGGTCTTTAGTGGTTGTTGTTTTGTTTGACATTTAATTTTTTTAATGCAAAATCAGTATAGAGTCGCGAGACAGTAACCAGAGAATCAAATTCTGGTAACATGGACAGTTTTTTTAATCGTCAATCGTATGAACGGCCAACATTCCTCTGCTCCCAAAATCAATACAGATATTTCCAGCGATTGAACTCCTCAGTAAATGAATCGGTCAATTTTCTTTACCCATGTTGGTTTTCTATCACTTCTGGTCAGAATTAACAAAAGACTTACACGTCGTAAGATAACACACGAAGCTTTACAGGTAGATTTCACCAGCTTGCCCTGTCGTAGCTGAAAGGGACTGCTTTGAGGCTGGAACGCCACCCCGGAGGGCTTAGCTTTAGTGACGCAACTCAGTGCAAATGTACCACGCCCACCAGAATTCGATCTCGCAAACTTCCGCTTGCGATCCCGATGTCGTACCGCTGAGCTATCAGGGCCACAAAAAATGGAAAACTAACAGCTTACTCAAACTTGATGGATTGTAAAGTACAGCCCCTCTTCGTCCAACGGAAGATATTCCCTGCGCTCTCACTGCACATTGCTTCACGCGCCCGTACAGTATCAACAGGCACAAAAGTTGCCTGTTAAGGCCAGCCACGCATACGCGCAATCTTGAGCGAGCAGCTTTGTCCGTCCATAACTCACATTAAATCAGCGAAGATGCACGAAACTATTTGGATGAGCTATGTTCGTCCTCGCCATCAATCGTGCAAATTTTTGTTGGGAATGGCTCGGCCGTCTCGCCTGATTAAATACGACTGCAAAAATTTTCATGGTTTCGATCGCGGAAAAAAGAATTCCCCGAACATTCATCGTCAGCTTCTTTTCAAGAGAAACTGCAGACTTATTTTTGGAAATTGCGTCAATGTTATTTGTGCGGTCTCGCACATATCGGAGAATCAATTTCGTCTGTCAAGAAACTTAGGGGACGAAGGAATTTCATCGCAACGGCAACGAAATTTTGCAATTGAATTTGAGGGCTCTTTAATTTTAGGGCCTATAAAATTGTCTGAATTCGGCAAGCAGCAATGAGCTGTGCACTTGTTTATGGCACTGTTTGGTTGATACTCGAGTCGTGGATTCGTTCGCTTGTTCTGAAAATCGTAAATCGAATCGAATAAACGAATGCATATCATCGTGTGCGCCTGCTTTGTCCATTTAGATTTACGGTGTTCGCTTTCCGAAGTGATCCGTGTGACGCGGGTTTGGTTTTGTATCATACCGATTGGGGTAATGCATTTCAGGGTGATCGCTCGCTATGTGCGTTAAAGGCAAGTTCTGCTTTTGAGGTCTCGGGCTGATCAGGTGTGGTTCTTTGTGGACCTGTCCGTAAGCATTTTTTTGTGGATCGAGTGGTTCTTTGTGGGCTCGGGTCTTCGCGATTTGGAAGCCTGGCAAGGATTATCAGGATTTCAGCAGATCTGGAAGCAAGTACATGCACAGTCCGGTTTCACTTTGGAAAGTGCAGTTTAAGGACTATGTCAGAAGGCACAAGCTTGAAAAAGCTGCCCAGAGATGGCGAATGCGTGATCCTGACAAATCTGTTCTCTGCATCTTTCTGCATGGCCAAGGGGGGGGGAAGATCTGAGCCTGTGCGTGCAATGACTCTCAACAGCGATAATGCACACCCGCGTTGCAGGACCTTCTAAAGCACAAATCGTGGATCCTGACGACGGCGAGTCGAATATGAATTGAACCAAAGATGAACTTTATTAACCTGCCATGGCAATTTGTTCCAGGCAGCTGGAATCATGTTGCTTTTAAAATCGCTCATTATTATTATTGGACTGAACTGTAACTGATTTGCAGTTGCCGCATCATTCAAACATCGAAATAAAGCGACGTTAGCTTTACATGTCTTGTTTGCCACACTGATCAAGAACACTGTTAAAACTAAGAAAAAAGCGGGAAAACTTTTTAGTCGTTGTACAAGCAGAGCGAGAGTCGTTTACTGTTCATTCTCTCGCTGTCTTGAATCTCGCTCTGTTTCTGCTGTTGTTCTTTGATCAAAGTAGGTTCGAAGCCATAAACAATTGAAAAAAAAACATAGCGCTCACCTTATCAGAAGGAATAGAGTATTAATGCAGTGGCTAGGGGAAGGGCCGAGTGTTTCTCGTGTGGGCCCTGTGCAAAGTGCGGGAAAGATTTGAAACGATTTTCGGTGCAGAAGTGGGCTTAAGCACGTGCTTATACATGCGCATGTGTTGAAGGCAAAGCGGCGGGTGGCAGCAGGACGATTTTTTGATTGGTGTTTTGTCGAAATTCTCAGTGAAGCAGGGATTGCAGAGTAAAATCAGGAGAGACTTTGGTCGATAGCTCGTGATAGCATTGCAATAGGTGGGGGCCCGTGAAAAAAAACGTGTTTGGCTAGCTGTGCATATCTGTTATAGGCAGCTGGGGCGTGGTAGATTTGATGATAAAAGCTGTGAAGACGTTCGCCAAGGGTCAGTCAAAGCTCATACATGCTCCCGTCGTTTCGACGTCGTCGTAAATGGGGGGTGACGTTGGCCGTTTCCATACTAGCAGTGGAGCGACGTATGCTTACTGTCGGAGACGTATCGTTGAGACAGTTTTTGCAAAAGTGCCCGCATCGACGTATTCGAGTGGTGGACTACGCCGAGCCAGTCCATGTGCGTAGCCCGCTGGGCTAGGGACTTGTTGCAAAACAGCAAGTTCAACTGAATCGAAGTCATTTATAAAGGCATTTTGAGATTATTAGTTATCATAATTCGAAGGTGTATAGAAATATAGAATTGGGCGATGGGGAAATTGCGCTTGCTGCTTTTTGGTTGTTAAAAAGGAGAGAAGAGAGAACGCAACGTCGACCGCAGCGAATTTAGGTTAGTGGGATGACTTCGCTAAGAACTGTCGTTAGTGATTTGTCCACTCTGATAATGCCAATGCGAAATAACTTCTACGACGATAACTTCAATTATTTTCGCATATCCAGAAAAATTAATAAGCTGCATTCGGGGGAAGGAGGATGGGTAGCGGTCAATGGTCGACTGCAGCAAATTTTCAAACTCTTGATGATAAAAAACACATCTGTACCAGTACTTCGCGCTTAAGCCTTCAAAACTGTTTTTTTCTTGCCCTTGCCGACCCAAGGGGTACAGAATTTGGAAACTCTCCCTGAACATTAGTTGGGGGACAGTTTAAGCCAAGCCCAAGGGAGAAAGAATGCAAATGTTTAGTGCTAGTTCAGTTAGGAGAAGCCCGTATGGAGATCCCAACATCTGAAACTATACTCTAGTCGTGCGTAGTTTTGATATGATTTACAGGTTCTTGTCAAGTTTAAGTAGCCAAACAGAAGTGTCATCTGGCTATTGGAAAGATTGCGAAACGTCAATCGATTATCCACCAGATGGAAAGTGCCACGACGATCACGATTATGTCTTAGAGAGACCTTTGCTTCTGCACGTGAAAATAACTGCTATCATAGCGAGAAGAATAGCGGCTGTTAAGCTTGTGATCAACGCAGCGGGCTCGTTCGCATATATAGCCATACAACTTCTGGGCTCTATTTTCTTCTCGAACAAATTTTGTAGACTTTTTCGAGCTATCTGCAAAAATTTTATGCCGTACTATACTGTATTTTAGAACTTCAGAATTGCATACCTGCTGCAAGCTCAACGTTTAATGGAGCATATAGCTTGAACTTCCGGCCAACTGATTTTGCTAGACGAGGTACAAGATTATTGCGATTCCGCGTGCCGCATTGGGGGCGAGCAGTCGGTCGGGTTTATCTCTCTCTGTGTCGCCTCACATGTGCCTCTAATAAAACGTCTCTCTATGCCTACAACATGAGTAATCGATATCAGTGCCTACACCTGTGGCTCTCTGGCTGGTGACGTGGCGGCGCTCTCTTCTTCTTTTTTCCTTTTTTTATGCAAACTCTGCCTCGAGTTTTTGGCAAGCTATTCGTACGATATTGATTCCCCCTCTAATTATTCGTGCTACCCTGGTTTGAGAACTTTTTTTTATTTCACACCACCTTGGCACCCACTGGCAAGCGAAAGCTAGAAATTCACTAGCTGGTACCTCCCGTCCAACAAAACAACAATCCACCATCACGAAATTGTTCCTCGACTCTGCAACGAAACCAGTGGATATCGACAATATTACGACAACCATGTCCGAGATAGACTTTGCACCAACGACCACAAACCCGGCGGCCCCTGTCACCATTGGTGATTTGACGAAATTCTTCGACGTATACATCCAACCTATAAACAAGCTGGTAAGGGAGCGAAGGGCGGCCACAAAAAAAATAGTGGACCAGGTCTCTAGGATTGAGCCACAACGAGAGCTTGTGGAACGTGAGATGCGGTCATTGGCGATTTGTATTTAGAATTTTTCGGCAGACAAGTTCGACGTGCACCCGAAAACGTCTTTCAAGGCCCCTTCAGTGGGACAGTTCCTTTTGGACATCATGAAAGTTCCTGGTGCCTTGGAATTCGTTTCCCGCACGATCACTGTTTTTCCTAACACCAGGGCTCCAGATCGACCAATGGTCAAGATCGATTTTGTCGACTCTAAGGCGCGAGAGCTATATTGACAACAAGTGAAAAATCCCGCCGGTTACAACGGTGGACGCCCCAAAAACGACAGAATTTCGTGGCAGCGAGATTTGAGCGTAATCCAGAGGCGTGCGGCAAAAAGGCGATGGAAGTCCAAGGAAGAAGCGGAGGAGAGAAAAAGAGTAAGAATGCGTGCGATAAGTAGTATGTATCTTTTCCGAATGACACGAGCTTATAGCTGGGGTTCTAACAGTGAGATATGACAGATTTTAATGACAGCGGTTTGTGGATAATAGACAGTCGGGTATCCATGCTGTGATCTTCGGGTGTGTAACACTGTGTGCGAGTCTTACAGATTTCTTGGTGTCACCTTTCACTTACGCTTAGTGTGTACGCGACTTTTGTCCCAAGGCTCCTATTCCTTGTCTCGTGTGTTTTGGTAGGATGTCATAGGTGACGTGTGGGTGGGACGGAGCACAAAGAAGACCATATGCACCACATCTACTCTCAAAGGGTAAATAACCAAGTAATGGTACCAAGTTGTCGGGGGAAAGGGCTGAGGCGCATGAAGTACCGTACTAAGTTTGCCTCAGGCACCGCTCATCTCGCCTCGGCCGGAGTACTCCATATTTAGAATGGCACTCTGGTTGGTAAATGGTATTGATGCTTTAGCATCACAGCCCACTTCGGTAGAGCCTGTAAATACTACATTGTTTTGTACCCGTATCATGGTTAAGAGGATATGATCGGCTTTATCTATGGCAGGCTTCGGCGCCTTAGCTTCCTTTGGGCTTGGAACTCGTGGGACGGGCCAAAGCACGTGTTGTACTAAGTTTGCCAGCTATCGTCTGGTGGCATCCTCCAGGCCCTGACCTAATGGTTCCGCCCACAGGGAAGCAAGCATCAGTTGCGGCCTGTCAGCTACGGGCCTACATAGGGATGCACATTAATGCAGCAAGAATAGTGAGTAGGCACCAGGTTGGTCAAGTACAAGGTAGTAGGCATGTTGACTAATCACTGTTTGCCATGTAATACAATTTTCTTGTATCAACTACTAACGTTAGAGGTCTAGCTAACGAACTGAAGCGGAAAAAAATTTTCTAATGGATGGAGTATAAGAGGTTTGATGTAATGTTTCTACAGGAGACGCATGGTACTGCCGAGCAGGAACAGGCATGGCAGCACCAATGAGGGTTCTTAAACAGCATATTGTTTTCTCATGGCACGTCCTCGGCTTGCACGGTGGGGGCTGTTCTACGCGGGGGGGCAGATGTGGCGATTCAACGGATCTGGCGGGATCAGAATGGACGATGTCTAATGCTTTAGGTGGAGATGGGAGAGCTGAAAGCCGTTTTAGTAAATGTTTATTGCCCAACCAGCCAGGCGGCACAAGTAGAGTTTCTTCAGAGGGTTCGTGTTGCGCTCACGCTATTAAACGAAGGAAATTTGCCCGTGATAATGGGTGGGGACTTTAACGTCGCCCATGATCTAGACCTGGATAAGGATGGCGGGATTTACAGGTGTAAACGCCCAGTAGCCCGTTATGTAAGGGACATCCAGGCTGATTGGACTCTGGTGGATGTATGGAGGGAGCTCGATCCGCTCACAAAACAGTATATGTGGTCGCAGTCACGGCCGCACGCGAAATGTCGTCTAGACTGCTGGCTGACTTCTGCTGATTTGTTCGAGCAAATCATCGAGTCCAGGATGGTCCAGGCGATACTGACCGACCATAAAATAGTCGCCTTTCGGATTCATGGACCACACTTTTGCTCCCGCGGCCCAGGCATATGGCGACTAAATACAATGGTGATTCAGCGGGAACAGTATAAGTTGATGATGGAGGCCTGTGTTCGAAACGTCGCAGCAGAGACAACGGGGTGGACCCGAAGGGACAAGTGGGATCATCTAAAAATGCGGGTGCGGGATCAGTCAATCCAGTACTGCGCGTAGCTGCGTTCACTTCGAACGCGAAGGAAATTATTGTCATTGGAGGCGGTTGACGCCTCCGAGTCAAGGGGTGATCAACTCAGCCCATCTGACTACGAGGTACTACTTCGAATAAAAAATGAGGTGGAGGCTTTTTTCAAGTGATAATGCCTGTCGCGCCATTCTACGCTCGAGGGTACAGTGGCTTGCCTACGGCGAGAAACCAGCGAGATACTTTTTGGGCCCCAAGAAGCGGAATTTGTTACGGAAGTGCATCTCCAAGGTCGTCCTCAGCAATGGACAGGAGAGTACAGACTCTGAGGCGATTTTTGCGATGATTCAGAGGCATTTTTCACAGATTTAAGAGGCGGAGGGCACCGACCCAGAGCTTCTTGATTCATTGTTTCACCGCATCAGCCTTAACGACCCGCGTGAGCTCTCCAATGACGACAGGTTGATTCTAGAGGCCCCGCTTTAACAGTTAGAATGTTCTGAGGCGGTAAAGGGAATGAAGGGTGGTAAAACGCCTGGTCGTGACATACTTCCAGTCGAGTGGTACAGAGCATTCTGGCCCTTCATACGGGACCCTTTTTCCAGCATGATGGACGAGGTTTTTTGGAAGAACGAAATGTCAGCCTCGCAGAAACAGGGTGTAATTACATTAATCCCAAAACCCAAAAATGATCCAGCGTAGCTTGCAAGCTGGTGACCAATAACGCTCTTGAACGTGGACTATACAATATTCGCTGAGGCTGTAGCCAGTCGTCCAAAGAAACATCTGCCACATCTGATCCACACCCTAATTAGACTGGGTTTATCGCTGGAAGGTATATAGGCGACAATATCAGGGTCTCGACATCATAGAGACTATGCACGCGGACCCCGAAGCGTCTGGGCTGCTTATGTCCCTGGATTATGAAAGAGCTTTTGACACGATTAGCTAGGCGTTCATGCTGCGAGCTCTGAAGCACAAGAATTTCTGGCAAAATTTCATTTCTGCAGTGATAGTCTGTATGCTGGTGTGGGTAGCGAGGTGATCAACAATGGGTTTGTATCAGGACGAATTCCGCTAGGTAGGGGCATCCGCCAAGGGTGCCCACTTAGCCCATGTCTATTTATTCTGGCGGTCGATTATCCAACTACGGCACTAGAAATGTGTCCGAGAGTCTAAGGTATTGAGGTTTATGGGACAAAGTACTTAAGCAGCCAATTCCTGGATGACACGACTTTGGTACTAGCGGATAAAGCGTCGGCTAACGCGGCCATAGAGGTTAATGACGATTTCGGAGCTGTCTCAGGTCTAAAGCTCAGTCGTACCAAAACAGAGGTCCTTGGCCTCGGCCCCCGACCAATGACAGTGGTCCCTTTTATCGGCATCCGCCTAGTTACAATGGTCCGCATACTGGGTATATTTTTTGTCTACGACCCAGCTGCTATGATGATGCAGAATTTCCAGGAGGAAATGACCAAACTAAGCAAAATGGCTGAAGACTGGCGTCAGCGATACCTAACCTTGCCAGGCAAAGTCCTCGTGTGGAAGCAACTTTTAGGGTCACTGTTGGTGTACGTGATGATGAACCTGCCGACCTCTGAAGACGTGATAGGAGCTCTGCGAAGGCTGATCCGGACTTTTCTATGGGACGAAAGTCCACCTAAGGTCAAGCAGGACGTACTGATTGATTCAGCCGCTGAGCGTGGGCGGGATAAAGGGCCCTGACGCGGATGTGATGATTGTCAGTTTGAGGCTGTCCTGGCTGAAACAGCTTATTCGGAGTACGAAGGCACCTTGGACGAAAGTCGGATTCTATCCAGTCAATCAGGTGGGAGGTAGTGAATTTTTGCTACGCTGAAACTTCGATGTGCACTGTCTAAATATTGAGTTATCCACGTTTTATGCCAGGATCCTTGATACGTATAAGTGGATTGGGAATTCGCCAGTCAGCGCAGTCGATAGCCCAGAGCGTCTAGGAGCGCAGCTTATTTGCAGAATCGATTCATTCTGATAGAAGGCGAGAGCGTCTATTTCATATGGCTCAAGGTCGGACCCCTCAGTCGGATCACCGCCTGGTTTGACGGGAATGGGCGTCCTCGAGATTGGCTGGCCCTTTCCATGCAGGTGGGAAATCAGCTATCGTATTTGCAATACCAACAAATTATTTCTACGAAGCCCATCGAATGGAAGAGAATGATGCCCAGGGTAGCAGGGGTTGACCCAGTACCTGTAGATCTGGCCCCGCGGGCAGTCAACACTGCTAGGAAACGGTATATCGCTAGTAGACCAGTCTTAGCTGCTGGGCAAATGCGATGGTGCCTTTTGCACCTTGCGATCAACGATTGGCCATGGGATAAGATATTGCGTCTTCCTGGAGAACTTGCAGTGCCGAATGAGTTAAGAGCGTTTCAGTTCAAGTTACTGCATTGGAGTCTTCCAGCACCAGCGAAATTATTCCGCTTGGGGCTCCGCACGCCTGACTGTTATGCTTGTGGCGCTGAGTCAGATACAATCGAGCACATGTTAATCAGTTGCCGTTGGTCGGACAATATATGGCGTGAGGTTATGCGACGTTTTGTGCAAGAGGAACAGGTTCAGCTGGAATGGTCCGCGAAAAACTTACTCTTTGGCTTTGTTCTTCCAGTTATGGAACTAAATGCTCGACAGCGCCTGAACACGATTGTTCTCCTGGCGAAACACTGTATTTTCGAGAAAAGAAGGGAGGAACTATTTGTTACCCTTTCACCAGTTATGGTCAGTTTGATGGTGAAGCGGCACCTGCTACAGCAGTGGCACGTAGCAGAAACACTTGGGCAGCAGGCCCAGTTTGAAACGCTATAGTCTCAATATCTATAATCTCTGAACAAACGGTATGCATCCCCCTTTGTGGTTGGTATCTCTCTCCGTACTGGTACTTACTCACACACTACTTTACAACAGTCAATAAAAATGAAAGGCAAGAAAAAACAAGATTATTGCGGGCATTTATAAGGAATGCATCACATCACGCCCCGCTGCGCCCCCCCCCCCCCAGAGGCAGAGAAGAATAGGGTTTAGCTGTGCGAACAATGGGCAGGTGGACTAGCTCATCAACGCTGGCTGCCACATAACTTGTTTAAACAGCCCGACTCATGTCCTCTAAAGGATACGACGCCGACGCTGCATGTTGGTGGTCGGAATAGGCATGACCCACCATGGAATAGGCTTCGGGCTAGACTATACGAGCGTGTGAATGAATTGAGACCTGATAAGGATGACTCGAGAATCTTTGTTTGCAGCGTTTGCTTTAAGTTTATTGCAACTTGTGTCGAGTTTTCGCCTTTATCGATTTTCAACAAACTCGCAGTGGACGGAGTTCCACCCAAAATATTAGATCTGAACGAGTATGAAAAGTTGTGTCTTTAACTGGGGAAGTGCTTTCAGGTTGGCTGTCGTTTAGGGTCAGTTGAGTCTAAAGTTCTCCCGCCTGATCGGCTGACGCTGTAAAAGGTCAGGTTCTGCATTATCCACTGCCTTTAACTGAGACGATCAAGCAATTTTCTGAAGCTTCATACAAAGGCCCTTTGCACATTTTATTGAATAAGGTGTTAGCCAAAAATAGGGAGATCTGGCAGTCAGTGATTCGGCTGGACAAAGTCGACTGGCTGGACAAGCCATGCTATGGCTATAAGCAAACAATCCTCCGTACAAAGACACAGACTTGCACGGATGGATTCTGGGTATCAAAGAACTGATAAGCTCTTGCACCAATATGGGAAAGGGAACTGAGGAAGACGTCGATGCTGCTGATGTACAGGAAGGTTGCTAGCAAATGGCGAAAAGGGGTGCCTTTTCTAAAGCTGTTAGGGAGCCAATGCTTCAAGAGCGACACGGGTGAACGCGCCAGGATTTTGGACTCGTACTCCGCGTGCCAGTGTTGATTCTGACGAAGTTGTGAAGAACTTTGGGAATAAGAATGTTATATGTCGTTTGCCAAATGCCCTGGGGAAGGTCTCCTTAGTTTTACAGCATAGTGCCGTCATAGCGGAGGGCATTGAGGGCTGGAGGTACCTATTATGTCGCTTTGTTTCTGAGAGAAACATGCTGTTGCATCCCAGAAAGCACGAAATTATCGCCGCGAGAATGTCGAGAATGTGGGTAAGCTCTTTTATAGTATTTTCTCCCATTTTTTCGATGGTTGCCCACTCTTTTTTTTACAGGAATCTCTTTTTGGGAGCGGATGGACGGAAGAATGTGTACAACTTTGCCAAACAGTCAAAAGCGTCCTGATCATTTTAAAATCGGCAGGAAAAAGCCAAAACGGCGTGACAGTGGTAATTCGTAGTTCTTGGCCAAAAAACTTCACTGATTTAATTAAATTTTTAATAAAAGAGCCAAGAAACAACTCAACGAAACACTCGCTATAAGACCTCGTGTCTTATAGAATGGGTTTTATTACTCAACCGCACCAAGTACGCACAGGCATAACACTGATTGGAAATGTATAAAATCTTTTTGACTCCAAGCAGACATCTATGGCTGTGCCATAGAGTGTTCAATTGCTTAGAAAGTTTAAAAGAAGAAATATTACAATAAATTATTATTGGAGCGAGAATACCTGGTGAGAAGGCAGCTTTGCTCCCCGCTAGTGAAGTGGAAAGACTGAGTGACGAGTGGGTATGCCCATCACATATGCGTTTAAAAACATGTTAATTGGGTAAGAGTGAACATGCAGCAGTTGAATCCCACTCTATGGCGAAGGCATCACAGATTTCACAGAGAAGGTAAGCTAAAATGCCCAGGCCTTTAAGCCGAGAGCGATGAGGCGAACGTCCATCAGAGCTGAATCCCAAGTAGAAATACGGTCCTCGATGCACCACATGGATTCCATAAAAACTGGTTCTGTAATGTGTCTTTTTTTCAAATTCTCCCACCACAGTATGTCGTACATGTGTCACATACACGTGTCAAATACGGAAACAACATCTGTTTGCTATGGCAGCTATGGCACCACAAAATTGCCCATGAAAAGACGCGTTGTTGAAGATCATTTCTTGTTGCCATTCCAAATCCAATGCCACGCCTGGCTGCATTTCATGCAAATTTTCCAGTATACACATTGCCACGGTTGAACGTGGTGAAAACTTTTGTAAGATATCACGAGAGCAGCAGAATGGTGGCAGCAATGGCCATCGATGACTAATAATTTTTAAATTTCATAACGCTTATCGCGCTGAACGTCACCAGACAAGCGGCCAGATATGGTGAGTTGGAAGCCATCAAAAATTATTGATGCTTCCAAGACAACATCTTCATGTTCAACCATCTGCTGGCGAATCCTTTTTTTGTGGACTTTTATTCTCTCCTTGGCATGCCATCATACCACACGATGTTTATCGTGCTCTCACCCAACGACATAATCTAAGTAAGTTTTGTTGAACTTCTCCACTTTGAGCATTGGGAAGTGCCGCAAAATCTAGGCTACGCACCTTTGTTATTTAGTTCAGCTTCTTGTATTCAGCAACGTCCATCAGAGCTAAATCCCCAGTAGAAATACGGTCCTCGATGTGCTCGTCTCGTGTGGCTTTGCAGCGAAAAACGCGGTTTGTTCGGCAAAATAATATCTGTCGGATATAAAATGAGGCCTTGTAATAGCTTGAATTTTGATGAAAAAATGACTTCAAAATAGCTGATCCAAATGGATGTCCAGTGGACGTCCAAACTCTTAAAACGTGTATTTAGTGTAAGCATATACGCTCGCCTTTCTCTGAACGTGCCTGTAATAAAAGTATACGCTGCGTGCGAAACAGACTCAGGTCACTCCAACAATAGCGCGCGCGGAACAGACTCACAATTGAGTGGCGCGCGCGTTGCTGCTGTTCGAATGGGTCTACTACCATTGTCGCACTAGATGTGGAACTTGTTCGCGGCCGCCTTCCTCGCGATCTAGCCAGGTCAAATGCGTTGCGATAAAACATCCATCATGAGTCTGGACGTCCAGAAATAGGAGTGCGTGTGTCCACATAGATCCAGATTTCCCCCAGACTGCACCCATGCTGGATGTCCAGCACACGATTTTGGACGTACACTGGACATCCATCTGCATCCATTTGGATCAGCCATTTTGAAGTCACCCCTAAAAAAGAAAAATTTCTCTAACAGGTCGCGCTGGCGGTTCTCAGGCATGTAATTTACCATCTATTATTTTAATAGATTCGGTGGTTTAATGATTTTCAATGTGAAAGTTACTTGCTTCGCACGTATTCTTCCGACTGTTCGATCCATCTTCCACCAATTCACGGCATTTTCGTCAGTAAATATCGAATACAGTTTTGTGACAGACGAAGAAAGTTTTGCAATTGGTGCAATAATTGCATCGAATGTTTCAGAAAATTGTATAGCGGTTGATAATAAACGTAATGAAAATATATTTGCGCGAACTTGTTGACGGAATACAGATAGGGATTGATCAATAGCAACGCCAACAAGGACGTTCCCCGATCCTGAAACCAAAAAGACACGATAGGAATTGTTCGAATTTTTTTGTTTTAGTTCGAATTTCTACCAGTATGGCTGAATATTCTCACAAAACATTCAGTTTCGATTTCTCTTTGAAATCTACTTGGCTTTAAAACATTCGTCGGTTAAAAATGTTCAATATCGAAACGAGAAACCTTGTAAGTAGTAGCCATATCCGGCTGCTAAAACACGGGCGCCCGAGATCCAGGCCAGCTAGGTTTTTTTTTAACTTCAAATTTGAATCGAGCCGACGGCTGTCGCTTGCTGGCTCAGCGTCGGTAAGGGAAGGGGGGGGGCTAACGTCCGCCTAATCAATTAACTTTTTCAATTGGCTACTTAATTACCTCGCCACGACAATAGCCGACCAGCTGGCTAGACGATGCGGCGGGGGTGGACAGCTTGCTCAATGATGTCACGCGAGGCCGCGCGCGGCCGACCAATCATTCAAGAAAAGCGTAAGCTGCATAAAATTATGCACGTTCTAACTCTTCGATATCACCTTTTGAAATATGATTCCAAGCTACTGCTTCAGTATTCTAATTATATTCAAAAACTGATCGTATACACGACGTATATACAGTGCGGGACAGAATTGAAAACATGCCTACCCAATCAACGTCCCAGGGCGCCCATCATATTGTAACATTTGCGAAAAACATCATATAAAACGCGTTCCGTAAACTTCATATCGCTCGAAAAGGTCACACCCAAATACTTCATCTCCCAGTAAAAATTCAAATCTTGCGCACATACAACTTTTCTGGAGTCCGTGCATTTTTCCACCAAGACGTACGTGCACTTTTCCATAAGAATTTTTAGTGCTTGTTTTGCTAATACAGGTCTAGGTTTGTCTACTAAAATAATTGGGATAGGACAAGATAGAGAAACGATATAACGCTGATCGTTCTGGTGTTCTGGTGATAATTTAAAAAATTATGCTCTTTGCAGAATATGTTATCTCGTTTTCATGGAACTCATGCATGTTTGATGCTCACTCCG
>JASANH010000043.1:0-19357 GCA_030248295.1 Mesodorylaimus sp. YZB2_4 | reverse complement strand
TGCCCATTTTAGGAAATGAAGCGAAATGTCGACGTCACTTCCTCATTTGTGCTTAAAAACCTTTAGCACTCACTATTTTTGCGATATCATTTCAAGAAGAGGCCTTGGAAGCCCATTTTTTTGAATTTCAGCTTGATGGTCGACCCGTCGGAGCATGCTGAACCGGTTTTATAGGCGTTCAGGGAGCCTTAGATTACTGAAGTATATAGCCATGCATGGCTTTACTTAAGGAATTCTCAGGCTCTCCTAACCACGCTCAAACCGGTTCTCTAACACGGAAAGAACTTGCCCATGGGCAAGCATGCAAGGAACAATACATAGGGTTCAAATTTGGAATTTTAACGCTATCGCGGAAATAATAGTTTCATTGAATTCCTCGCATCAGACTTGACGTTCTAACAAACTATCATGTTTTACATTTTTTAATCAAAAAAATTGAATTTGGCGCTCTGACCTTGATGAGCAGGCGAGAAGACCTTTACATCGCCGCAAACTGGAAGTCTTACCGAATCAAATCAATAACTGATGTCCTACTCAACAGACCACCAGAATATGCAGGCTAGAGAAAGAGAAGATTGTTTGTGTTAACATTGCTGAC
This sequence comes from Mesodorylaimus sp. YZB2_4, assembly GCA_030248295.1. NCBI lineage: Eukaryota > Metazoa > Nematoda > Enoplea > Dorylaimida > Dorylaimidae > Mesodorylaimus > Mesodorylaimus sp. YZB2_4. Next base: position 18,759 of record JASANH010000043.1, on the reverse strand, counting down.
TATCGTCTTTATTTTATCAGTAAAACCGCTACCTTACTAATATTTCTCTGTAGCCAGAGCGCCAAAGCACCTGCGTGCGCATCGTACATCTAGCGGGTATCATACGCGCCAGATGATAACGAGTGCAGAGCGCTTTACTTCAGAAGTTTTAAGCGAGAAAAGCTGCGTGCCGCGGCAATTGGTTTTGTACTGACGTCGCTCTGAAGCTTTCTTCAGTTTAGAGGCATTACTGTCACAATTTGAAACTACATTAACAATCGCGCACGGGGAAATTATCAACAGTAATTCTTTTCACAATTGGCTTTGTAACTGCTCTGTGCACATGGGTACAGAGTGCTGGAAGAACCACGTAACCGGATACGCATGCTGCAGTAAATTTCGCGCTCGTAGCAGCTTATGGCAAGCACCCAGACAAGAACCTGCGTGCCGCCAAATTCAAATTTTTTGATTGAAAAATGTAAAACATGATAGTTTGTTAGAAGGTCAAGTCTGATGCGAGGAATTCAAGGAAACTATTATTTCCGCGATAGCAGTCGAATTCCAAATTTGAACCCTACTGTTCCTTGCATGCTAGCCCATGGGCCAGTTCTTTCCGTGTTAGAGAACTAGTTTGAGCGTTGTTAGGAGAGCCTGAGAGTTCCTCAAGTAAGGCGGATTTATAGTCGACAAAATTTCTACTCCTACCCCTAGGGTAGGTGTAATGGCCATATACTTAAGCGTATGCTATTACACCAGCCCTAGGGGTAGGAGTAGAAATTTTGTCGACTATAAATCCGCCTTACTTGAGGAACTCTCAGGCTCTCCTAACCACGCTCAAACTAGTTCTCTAACACGGAAAGAACTGGCCCATGGGCTAGCATGCAAGGAACAGTAGGGTTCAAATTTGGAATTCGACTGCTATCGCGGAAATAATAGTTTCCTTGAATTCCTCGCATCAGACTTGACCTTCTAACAAACTATCATGTTTTACATTTTTCAATCAAAAAATTTGAATTTGGCGGCACGCAGGTTCTTGTCTGGGTGCTTGCCATAAGCTGCTACGAGCGCGAAATTTACTGCAGCATGCGTATCCGGTTACGTGGTTCTTCCAGCACTCTGTACCCATGTGCACAGAGCAGTTACAAAGCCAATTGTGAAAAGAATTACTGTTGATAATTTCCCCGTGCGCGATTGTTAATGTAGTTTCAAATTGTGACAGTAATGCCTCTAAACTGAAGAAAGCTTCAGAGCGACGTCAGTACAAAACCAATTGCCGCGGCACGCAGCTTTTCTCGCTTAAAACTTCTGAAGTAAAGCGCTCTGCACTCGTTATCATCTGGCGCGTATGATACCCGCTAGATGTACGATGCGCACGCAGGTGCTTTGGCGCTCTGGCTACAGAGAAATATTAGTAAGGTAGCGGTTTTACTGATAAAATAAAGACGATAGTCAGCAATGTTAACACAAACAATCTTCTCTTTCTCTAGCCTGCATATTCTGGTGGTCTGTTGAGTAGGACATCAGTTATTGATTTGATTCGGTAAGACTTCCAGTTTGCGGCGATGTAAAGGTCTTCTCGCCTGCTCATCAAGGTCAGAGCGCCAAATTCAATTTTTTTGATTAAAAAATGTAAAACATGATAGTTTGTTAGAACGTCAAGTCTGATGCGAGGAATTCAATGAAACTATTATTTCCGCGATAGCATTCGAATTCCAAATTTGAACCCTACTGTTCCTTACATGCTAGCCCATGGGCCAGTTCGTTCCGTGTTAGAGAACTGGTTTGAGCGTGGTTAGGAGAGCCTGAGAATTCCTCAAGTAAGGCGGATTTATAGTCGACAAAATTTCTACTCCTACCCCTAGGGTAGGTGTAATGGCCATATACTTAAGCGTATGCTATTACACCAGCCCTAGGGGTAGGAGTAGAAATTTTGTCGACCATAATTGCGCCTGTATAGCCATGGCCATGGCAGCACACTTGTATCGCCGGCACCTGATGGGAACCACTTATCGCATAGCAGAAACAATTTTGTCTGCTCCTTAGCGCGGTTAGATTGTTTACTAAACAAGATATGAACGTACTGTATGCGTGCGGTACGCAGATTTCGAAAATGGCGGGTTTTGTTATAAGTGGGTGGGTCGACATTGCGTGGCCGTCCAAGTGTTGCTGCCAGCCTTGGATCGCCCATGGTGCCGCGTGTCCATTCCCAAACGAAACAGATAGCAGAGCATTCCGTAACATTAAAATCCACAGCTCAAATGATTGGATATTTTGGAATCACCAAGTGATGAGCGGCAGTCAAACGGTGTAACCCTCGTTCCTGGTCATGGCGAGTGGAAAAGAGTAATTCATCTCCCTTGGCTGGGAGACGTCAACCTCTCGGGTTGATGTTTCGCAAGACTTGCCTGCTCCAGTCAGAGTTTTTGTCCAGCCGGCTTCAGTCGGCCAGGCATGGTTACACCCCTAACCTAGTGGGTTCTCTTTACCACTGTCAATCCTGGCCCGCATTGGACGTAGCTTGCTTATACAGTACCAACCGGATGACGAAATAAACTAATTGTTTGCAGGCTATCGGATCGCAGATATTTTGTCAGTTCCACAATTAAAGGCGGCACGGTTAAGCCTTGGTTGTTTTTGAGAATCCTGGAGGAAAAACATTATCAGGCGTTTGGTTTTATTTTTTGGAGGATTCAAAAATAAAAGGGCGTAGTTCGAGCATGTGGTATTACTTACTAAGGCAACGGTACTCCGAGTTGTTTGGCAAAGTGGGTGGTGTTGGTGGTGTGGTTTGGTTGTTTGGCGTGTGGGTTCCGCGGAAAGGCGCTTGGCCTCCTTTGTCTGCACTTTTCCGCACATTCTGTTTCGAATGCGTGGTAATACTCCAAGTTACGAAGAATCGGAGAATGATGAACTCGATAAAAGGCTTTTTTGACGTCCATCACATTGCCAAATTCCATGCATTCAGATTTTCGTGAATAAACTGTGACACGAAAATTGAAGCAGTGTTTGTACCTCGGCGTTTAACAAATCCAAACTGATGCAGCGATAAACGTAGGTAGTTGGGGACGAATCAGATTTTGAATATGCCGCTCAAAATAACTTCAACAAAATTGCAATTAAATCGGCCGATATGAGTTAATTGAATTTGTATCCCCAGTCTTTGGTATCAGAAAAGTTTTTGAGCATTTCCAAAGCATTGGAAATCGACCGCAATCGATACAGCGAATGAATACAGGAGGCAGTGGGACTGAGATCGAAACAGTGATTTCTATAGAATGGAAACAGCCAGACCATCGTCACCCGAAGCACAGTTGCTTCTCAGGCGACGGATTTGTTTCTCAATGAATCGAGGCGAGATGCTGTGGTCACGAAAATTGTCCTCATCAGCAGGTAAAGAGTTATTTCTAAAAAAAATCTGTTATCAGACAACAAAGTTGGCCCAGCCACTGTACTTTAACTAAATGCAGGGCGAGGCAAGTTTGGCTGGGCTCCCTCGGCGACGCATGCTTGGATGCATTACACTTTTGTAAAATCGATTTGTGAGGTCATGGAGTCGATTTCCTGTCGGATTTTATCCTTTCTGTTTAACACCAAAGGCTGTTACCCACATGAACATCCTTATTCGTACTTTGGAGGAGTGCAATGCGACCCACTGTTGGCTTGAAAACTGGGAAACAGTGAGGACTTGTTGCAGTAAGGTCGCAGCTGTCATAGGAGGGTATGAGTACTTTATGTTTAGCCTAGCCAGCGACACTGGAACAGAAAATTTAGCTTCTGTTGAGCCAGTTTGCTAATAGCATCTTTTCAGGACCAACCTACTGCAATGGAACTCATGACTGTCAGCCTGTTTGCCGTCTCTTCATTGCCTGAATGAAGTAGCTGAGGCAGGGGATGCCCTGTTACACTTTTTATCACTACCTAGCGGTTCTGTTTGATCACAATTTATTTACAGACGCCGCCGAGGAAGCCCAGTCAACCTAGTCTCGCCCTGCATTAAACGTTACTCCGAGTACAGTGGCTTGGCTAACTTTGTGGGTGTCTGATAACAGATTTTTTTAGAAATACCAATACTTTTTCGCATCCGCTCTTTGGTTGAGAATTCAGAATACATGCAAGAAATTTGTAGTCTACTCCCTCCTTAGCTGGCGCAAATCTCTTGCAGAAAAGGTTCCCACGTTATACTCTTTGTAGTCTATTGCAATGGCTTCTAATAGGTAGGGAGTTTTCACCTTGGTAAAGCATTCCGCTGCTGCGCTTATCCAGACAATGGCTCCGCTTCTAGAGCGTCCAACAAGGACATACTCGTCAAATATACTCATGCACAACCACAGTTTAGCAGCCTCAGTAGCCAACAAATCGGAGGAAGTTCATGCGAACGTCCACAAAGAACCGCTCACAAACGGCCCCAAGCTGTTCAGCTTCACATCCAAAAAATTGGCCGACCCTGGCACAGCACTCCTGATCCAATCCGACCCGACCCTACCCTTTGAAAATCTCAACACACAAAAAATTCCAGCAACGAATGCTCTTATCGCATAACATCACACAGAACACGCGTCTTGTCGTCTTGGCTATCTAACTACGGCTAAACCAGCACTTTCGCGCCGAGCGGCTAACAAAAATATCCCACCTGCTGGCGGTATTCGTGCTAAAATCCAGTTCCTAGAGCACAAAAAAATTTATTAGCTCGAATCTAAATCACGACCTCAAATCGCGCCATGAGAGCTTTCAGAAAAATCAAGTTTTTTGAGAACTGGTTGTTGAATTCACGAGTTTCCTCCCAATGTGCGCCCAATGTGACAGCGTGCTCATCAAAGTCATTGATCAGAGTTGGAATAGACTGGTCGTTTGGTTCAAGTCGCTTAAAATTTGACAAAATTCACCAGCAGTTTTACATTTCGAGAGGGAACGAGTAATGCCTTTAAAGATCGAATTTTCTTGCAGCATTCCTTTGAAAGACCAATAAACCAGTGGCGGTCGGTAATCAAACCAGAAGTTTCCAACTTTGTATGCCTGGTTCTTAGCTCTGATCAAGGCTAAAATGTCGCCAGTAATCCATAGTTTCCGCTTTTCAACTCTGTTTTCTGCGGAACATTGTCACAGAGAATTTAATTCATGGTCGAACTCAGTGCTGAACAACTATCGTTGACCAAGGAAGAACATAGATTTCGTTCAAGTAGCTTTCGGTTGACCAAATCCCAGTCAGGTCGTTTGATTTGCCAAAGCGTTCGCTTATTAAGAGGGCGCTTTTCCGCGGAACGAGTCGCCTCCCTACTTATATGCGGAGTTGCAGGCACGGCTTATCAAGCAGTCAAGTTTTATATAAGTTAATGTTATAAATCTGTCAGAATACACGTAGTATGTTAGCGGAATTCTGCCGGAGTTGGATTGATTTGAAAGGCTAGGCAGAAAGTGACGAGTAAATAAGGCTTACTGACCATCTCGCTTCTGAACATCATACGCTGTGCTTATTTATATTTTCGATATTCTCTGACGAGGGAACATCGCGAGCCGTCAAGTCGAACTTTGGAAAACAAAAAATTGTAACATGTGCCTGGGTGCAAAAGAAAGCTATGTGCAAAATATTAGAGGCGTCTGGCCATCTGGTCAGCAGTGGTCAGCGTCCAAAGTCGTTGAGTTTTGTGTGGTAAGGAAGCCAAGCGTTGAGGAAAACATGCAGAGTTCTCTCCAAGCTCAGTTTTTGGGTTCGGAATTTCGAGTTTAAGCTTCCAACACCCGGGTTCAGGGTTTTTCCCCAAAAACAACAAAAAAATCCAGTAGAGTATTATATGCATTCGTAATCTCGCTCCAGTCCGCCAAGTGCTCTGGTCGCTGTGGCAGTCGTGCATTTGTATGGTGACGATGCAATTGCTGTGTTTCTAAAATATCTGCGTACTGTACTACAGGAAATTTGCGTTGTATGAAACAAAACCCGTGCATTCCAGTTCAATTCACCATCTCCTCTCAACAAAATAGTTCATATTCACGAAACAACGACAGAGGAAGCAAATTTTTTCTGGCTATAATACAGATATAGTTCGTAAGGACACAGTTTCTATAAACCCGATAGATGTTGGGCTTCTCCGCCATCTGGTTTTCTTGCCATTCCGCTGCTTCAGCGGGTGTTTGTGCGTGTACTTTACGGAAAAATGTCATTCGACGACAAGCTGGGAAAGTGGGCGATCTGATCATGAACATTGATCACGGGGTGCATTCGGGCCAATTGCAAATGTTTTTCCTTGCTGATTAAGCCAATCATGAAAATCGTCTTTCACAATATAGGGAAAGGAAACCGCACAACAGTGTCGAGTTCCTGCGGACAGAAGAAGTGTTGTCGAGAAAGCAGTCATGGACAAAGAGGAAACAGAGAGTTTGGTCAAAGTCAGTTTGGGACCCCAATGGGCCCCGTTCGATGTTTATGTGACAACAATGGTCATCTATTCGCTCATCATGCTGCTCGGACTGGTGGGCAATTGATTTGTGATTGTGGCCAGCGTGCAGCATGGCAATCAAATGTCCATATGCGAGTGGTATTTGCTGAGCCTAGCAGTCTCCGATCTCATATTATTAACACTGGGTAAGACAGTTCGCTGCTCAGATGCACAGAATCAATAGCCTGAGCCATGAGCGGGAATTGACCCAAGCGAGCCACTGCCCAGTTTACTGCGCCCCCTCACAGTTTAGGCAGATAAATCCAGAAAGTGATATTCTTAGAAGAAGTTATCTGATTTCGTGTTTCGCTTCATAGGGCTGCCATTCGAGCTGCGTGACGTCAATACCACCTGGTATCCAAATCCATATCACGAATTCGTGTGCCCAGGCCGCGCATTTCTGACCGAAATGACCAACAGCGTATCGGCATTGACCCTGGCCGCTTTCGCAGTCCAAAGATTCATCGCCATATGCCACCCCCTGAGAGCCAGGTCGTGCACGAACCCGATTCGCCGCACAGTTTGCGTGATCGCAGTGGTTTGGGCGGCAGGCTTCCTGGTCGCCTCGCCGTGTCTGTTCCTGATCAGGATCAACTATCTCTGGGGTTTGGATGGGGAACCCTCAATTCTGTTGGACATCAGCAAGACCACAACCAAAGTGACGCCAACACTGATTTCGGGGATGATAATTCCACCTACGCCTTTTCTCTGGGGAGCGAGTATTGTTACTTTGATGAAACGAAACCAGGCGTGTCCACTGTTTATGTGCACTTTAGTTTTTGGGTGTCATTCCTGATTCCTCTGCTCCTCATTTTCGTCCTCTACGTCCGCATTGTGGCCAGTATTCGTCGCAGCTCCCAAACTCTGCACGCGACGAACACAGGAGGACATCGGCAAATCATGAAACGCAAATCGGCCATCAACATGTCCAGTGAGTCATCGTGCTGGTTTCAGTCGTTCATAATCTAAGTTTGTGTCTCTTCCAGTTGCTGTGGCCGCCAGCTTCTTCATTTGCTGGTTTCCATTTCATCTGCAGCGTTTCATGGCCGTGCATAGCCGACCAGGAAACGAGGACAGTCAAGTGCAAGGCTTGTCATCCATGCTTTTTTTATGACAGGTATGCTTTTCAACCAATTTTTCAGTTTTCATGGTGATCATTTTGAAAACTCAAAAAATTCAAGGAGACAATAGAATTGGTAACATCTGTCCCTAGAAATTTCAAGAAGGCTTTTGGTGTGTATCGCAAAAATACCCTTTTTTGCCTCCTGCTGAGAAAGAATAGGAAAGTCAGGTTTTTATCGGTCTCTCGAATGGGGTAGACATTGCGAGCTGACCTTCCAATCGGAGTGTTTGTTACAGGTTACTTGTACTACAGCAACACGGCGGTCAACCCGGTTCTCTACACTCTTCTCACCCAGAGAATGAGGCAGACCCTGGTTCGAATGACCAGAGGTCTGCGAGGAAACAAGCCTATGAGAACTTATTCAGTGTCGTCCTCTGTCATTCCATTGTCCACGTACCTACAACGCTCTGCTTCATCGCCTGTTGCTGGTTATATGTAACTTTTCTAAGGGGATACAATATATTTCGCAAAATTGTATGGTAGCGATCAGAGTTTAGAAAAATACTTATTTGCCAAATACTTATTCGCCGTGATACAAGATTGCGTCATCTTGTTGCTCTAGGCTGATTGATTCTATATTTGGTGATATCCTTTAGTTTGTTTAGTCTAAAGCGTGTTGTTGTCATGTCCAAAGTGAACTTACTGTACTTTTGATACTACATTACGAGTACTATGTTTATGTTTACGGGTGGACTAGTTTATGTACTGTACGTGTGCTCCAAGAATTCGTGTTTGCAAGCGGGTGCGCCGAGGAGTTGGACATAGAGTATAATAGACGCAGGAGGTGACCAGGCCTAGCATTTTTACGATGTGTCCAGGGATAGGGATCCACGCGACTATGCGCCCACCTGCGACGTCTTCCGACTGCAACAAAATCATGGTGCGTAGTCGGTTGCGTCGACGCGTGTATCTATATAGCAAGCGGTGCCACAGCATACTGTAGCTTCGTCTGCTGCAAGTATATAGCACCGCGAAGTGGGGTGACTTTGTCATGCAGGAAGGACCACTAGCTGAGTTTCTCACCATGCTTGGTGATACTTTGGTCCCGTAGTGGGCAGTGACATAAAGAACGTTCATAAGATTAAGCGGGCAATGACAATAAAGACGCCTCAGATTTCAAAAATGCCAACAAACATATCTAAGATGCCTGAGATATGCTGATACTAGCGCAAAAAACTCGTGAAACTGCCCTCAGTGCTCATTCCGCTGATTTAACAAAATGCTTGCTTTCAGATCGTGTTCGAAGGCGGTTGAGCTAGCTTCGTGGAACTACTTCAGATCGTGCATGATTGTGGCCAAGACTACATTTGGTTGAGTGCAAAATACGCATAAGAAAAGTTTGCGTATTACGCATTGAAATTTAGATGCGTATACGCGTACGCATGCGCATTCTAACCAATGCTCGCATGTACGCATACGCAAACTTGCTTGTACGCAATACATACGCTCCCTGTATACCACGTTTGCAAAGGAGTGAAACAATTTAATTCAATGAAATGAACTTGTTTAACTTCCAGAAGACATGATTTGAATCGCGCGCACTAGTGTGATGCTCAGGTACGAATAGAAAAAAGTGTGCGCATGTTTATGACAACTGGGTATTGGGCTGGTGGACCGCTGAACCACACAGATATAGGCCATGTCATTTCCTGCGTCTATTATATGTCCAACTCCTTGGGTGCTCATGTATGTCTTGCCGGATAGCTGCGGTAGTTTTTTCGCATGGGTTCTTCCTACTAGTGATTAGCTGGGGCGACTTACCTCACCTGAGGGACTTCCTCTCGAGAATATGCTTGTTGGACGCGTGCAGATCAGACTGCTCACACTCACTCACTCAAGCCTCTCTCACTCAGGCTTAGGCACTGTACTCACTCAAGGCCTGTCGCGACTCTCCCGACTTCTTCTCATCGAATCATCACATCACCTTGCAACTCAGTAACCTTTCTCATGGCTCTTCCTGAAACAAATAGTTTCCCACATGTACGTTCTAGCGCACTCTCTGCTTCTACCCAAACAGATTTCTTTTTCTATCCACATTCCACTCTCTTCAGCTATTCTGTGCATATTTGCTGTGGGATGATATTTTAGTGCCCAGTAAATGATTTGCGAAATTCAGCTGTGTTCTCTTCTGTAGGGAAACATCTCCACAAGGCTGATACAGTCACAAATGCAACAATGATGTGACACTAAACCGGACACAAATACTAACGGAGCATCGATGAGAGTTGCGAATCGATTTTACAACAGATCGCCTCGCAGGCGCGCGCAGCTACCTAATTTTTATATTTTTATGCAGCTATGCATTCTTCCACTCCGACTGGTAAAACAACTAACATAAATTTTCCATTTACCATTTCCATTCCGTAAGTAAGGAATACCGTCAGAAAAGGCGGGACATCAACATCGGTAAATGGAATCGGGAAAAGTGTGCGCGACGTTCGTTTCTTTCACGCGCACATTGAATGAAAAATAACGAGCTAATCGAACAGTAATGCAAGTTGTCGCGTCTGAATTTAAGAAAAAGAAGCGCGTCATACAAAATGAATGACATCGAAGTTTGTGGACTACTTCAGGAAGGAAAAACAGTACAGCCTACAAAATCACCAACCAGGCAATGACATCCCAGGGTTGTTATCATCAGGAGAGTTCTAGGTGACGACAGCACGGAAATACTTATTATACTTACTGACGTTGTTGCCGAGCCGCCCCTCGCAATACTATTTACTGTACAGTTTGATCGAACACGGATCACCGCATCGGTTATAAAAAAATTCTGATAACCCATCGCTAAGCAAAAAATAAAAAATACACTTTGAGAACTCTAATAAGTCACAAGCTGATAAGAAAATGTCGTGGCAAAAATATGTTTAATCACTCGCTATGTCGGTGGTGCATGCTGAACAATCGCTGCCAAAAAGGATGAGTCATAATTTGGCCTCAAAAATTCCATCGTAATTTATTATGATGCGATAGACAAAATTAGTGAGCTGCTTGTGATGGAATTTTTCGAGCTTGTCATCGCGGGGCCAGGCTAGATGTGGACCGAAAACTGCTGCTAAATTATTCGCGTTCATTCGATTTACATCGCAGTGAGACCTGATCTGAAATTACCACAGTTGTGAATGGACAGATCCGAAATTAAATGGATGGTATCTCAACAGAAAGCTGCACAAATATATTTTTTTAGACATTCGAGTAGCGCCGATCCTACACTGAATTTTAGCACAATCTAGAATCTTGACTGTTTTGCAGGTCGAGCTCAACTGACTAAAATTATTACATTTCTTACCTGGGTCAGAAATTTTGCAATGTGACGCAGCAACGCATAATTTTCACTTGGTAATTGCGCTACCAGGGCCTTAATGGCAACTGTTTGTAGAAATTTCGGAGTTTCTGGAAACCGGAATACGAATTAAAATTGCGGCAGTGACCCGCGCTCGCTAATATGCTCACTGTCAATTCGCACAATTTCGTAATACAGAGCGAATGTCATCAGCGGCTCAGGCAGTTCTCTAGGAAACACTTTCAGCAAGCCAGCGGCCAAATGTGGGTTGTCCAGTTCGTACAAATCAAACTTTACGCCTGAAATGCAATGGCACCACGTATCTACAGGCTCGAAAGGTGAGGAGTCTTAGAGAAAATAACCCTGAGAGCGACAAGTGAGGGGGTAATAATCCTCCTCCCTGAGAAAATAATGGCCACCTAATCGTTTCTCAGTCAAGTGGACACACCTACTGAGCAGCCTCACCAGTCGCTGCCCGAGGCATGCAAATGGGCCTGAATAAGCAACCGCCTCACGGATATCAAAGAGGGATGCAGTAAAGGGCCATCCATAATAGCCGACCGCAAAAATCTCGATTTTTGACCCACCCACCTGACTGCACTTTTCCCTGACCCCCTATAAAATGGTCGACCACTTCAGCCTTACTCCTCTCCAGCGCAGCTTTATAAAATGCTTTTATGTTTTTTTGAGCTTGAAAAATCTTTTTTTCCTTCGGAGCATCAAATTTTAAAATTCTGCGCCTTCGCATACTTTACACACAATTCTTGCCTCCCGAGTCCCATTGTAATTGAGGAAAAGCAAAGGTCCTGATGAATCGACCGAAAAGAAGACAAGCAAGTTTGAGGACTTGAACTCACAATACTGGGCAAAATAAAAATTTGTTTCGAAATCAAACAATCAATCAAAAAATCGATCAAAAGTTGAAAGCTTGCAGCAGTCGACCAGAGCCGCCTACATCTTCCTCCTCCGCCACAGCTAACCATTTTTCACTTTTTGTGAGCCTCTTTTCCGTCCTTCTAGGATATTATATCCAAAAAAGTCTGTTATGACAGACTCGAAACTTCTAAACCAGCCAATGCACACAGTGGAACCACGGCTAAGGATGGCTGGTCTCAACATGTTGGGCGCTGCCCATAGCGTGTAATCGCTCACACATATACAGTATACTGTATATGTGCATTGAGATGTCAGCGTCAAATCCAGAAAGCTTGTGTTCTGTGCACTTCAGCTGTTCATACAGGCTCTCCAAAGGCAGCTGTGCTGTTTCACGTGAGCAACCTAAACACGCCAAAGCTGTAGCGCTGCGAGTGAAGTGATATGGCTTATCCTTACATGCCTAAACCTCGAGAAACACTGGAAAATCCTTCCCCCCTTTTTACTTTATGTTCACGCTCATGGTTAATCATATCAGTAACGAACCGCTCGAGGATGAAGGAGCACATGACACAAAATGATCTGCAACCACGTCAATTTTTATCGAAATCTGTCCAGTACCTGACGAGTGACGGACAAAAACAGCTGAAACAGTGAGTATTTTAAGGAATAACTTTCCAGAATTGAAGCTTCACAAAAATGATTGTCAAAAGGCAGAGTCAGAAAGCTTCAGCTTTCAGAAAAACTAACATTTACAACTGTACGACCTCTAGTTGTTGATCGAGGCACATGTTGTCTCCTCCTCATCCTCCTCGTCTTCTCCCCCCCCCCCCCCCCCCTGGACAAGAAATTAGCGTTGTGCGTCTGGTTGGCTGGTCTGTGCCTGCTGAATCGCAACCTGGAGCAGATTTCAGGCGCAAGACCACAGAGAAACGTAATATTATCAAGTAAGGCTCGAAATGGGGAGTGTGATGGCGTCTCTTCGAGTCAGATATCATATGTTTTTTTTGGAAAGGTCGCCTGAAAATCGGGACAATAGATCAGTGAAACATCAGCTGGACTGGCTGAAGGTCGCCCTCGAGAGACACTATGACCCTGAGAAGCACTCTGCATAGTCTCTATGATCTGTAGCTTTGAACGCAGAGCAGATGGTGGAGAACGGGAAGCTTATAAGTCAGTTAGTGGCGAATAACGTGCTTCAACCCACCGTGCGTCTCATAAGAGCCCCTGATCCATTAATGAATAGCTCTGAACAACCTTCCCCGGCCTGCGGGAAACGGCCAAAAGCTGCGCATCGCCTTAGGCGATGTTTCCACAGCCAAGAACGAATGAAGCGAAAACGCTTAGTAAGAATATTGACCTTCCTAGAAATAGTGCAGCAAAACTGCCCGACAGTCGCAGAACTTCCTCGCTGCTCCCACAAGCATAACTTTGGACGCGGTCTAAGGCATTAACCAACTGGCAGACTCACTGTAGATCCTGTTGATCCAGATTTTTCCTAGCATGGAATTTTTGGCGGAATCTGTCTAAGCTAACATGATGAAATGTTTCTTCAATCAGGTTATGTGCAAGGAGCGGAACCCCACCCCGCTTATTGCCTCCCCCTAACTTACAAGGAAACATCGCCAACCGTCAAGTCGAACTTTGAGAAACCAAAAATTGTAATACAGTACTGTATGTTCCTAGGTTCAAAAGAAAGTTCTGTGCAAAATATTATAGGCGTCTGGTCAACTGGTCAGCAGTGGTCAGCGTCTAAAGTCCAGAATTTTTGTGTGTTAACGAAGCTGAGCGTTAAGAAAAACACGCAAAGATTTTTTGGTTCAGAGCTTCGAGTTTAAGCTTCCAACACTCAGGTTTGGGGTTTTTTGCCGGGAAATCCCAAAAAATACAGCAGGACTTGAAACTTTCACTGTACTCTTCGCGCTGACAAAAAGTGACCAGCTGGCCAGACGCCTCTAATATTTTGCATATAGCTTTTTTTGCACCCAGGAACATGTTACAATTTTTGGTTTTCCAAAATTCAACTTAACGGTTGGCGATGTTTCCTTGTTAGTGGATAAAAATTCGCAACAGACCTTGCATCTCGTGTGATGCAGTTGAAATTCGGCGTACTGATGACAGGTGATATCCTCGTTGTGGGTCTCTGATATGTACTGTACGTGCGCAGCGCTTGATAGCTTGACCACGCCTATGGTTACTTTGGATTGGTCGTGTTAGCTCCACCTACCGCCTTTATATTCTGTATGCCCGCATGATTTTGCGCACTTGCTTTGCATTCCGACAAGTAGTTTGGTGTTTGGTTAAATCGATTAGAACTCCGTGTCTTCTGACTAAACCACCATACATAACAGTCTCGACACAACTGGGCCAGGAACAGCTGGATACTGAAGAGGGTTAATCACTTGCATTTCACGGTTTTCGCGGATGGCCTGGACATCGAAAATTTTCATCCGGAAAATATTTATGTAGAAAACATGGATCTTAGGTAGAGCCTAGGTCCATGGTTTTACCTTGTTTTTAGCCACCCTCATAACTTTAATTTGAACTTCAACCCATATCAGTTTCCAAAAACGTTTCGAATCCTTATCAAAGAATGCGGACATTATTCACCTGATCAATGTATCAATGCACTGACCAGCATCTTGAGCAGCACTGAAAATAGCAGTCTTTTCTCAACCTGCGACTACCAAAAGGACCAAGAAAAATTCGCACCCGCACAATTTCCAAAGCCTGGAACCGCGAAATTGAAGCGATTTACAGGTATGTGAAATTCTGTCCGTGTCTGTGTCTTGCAGCCTTGCGTCGTAGTGCCCGCACCATAATGATGGCGTTCCTTTTCGACACGCGACTGCATTTTCTCGTGCCCCGCCCTATATGGAACTTGGATCAGATCCAGTCAGAACAGGTTCAGGTAGCGATTTGTTGATTGTGGTCGTTTCTTCACAAAGTCAATAATCATATTTTTCCTGGCACTTGTTAGAAGTAAACGACAGCAACTAAAACACGCGCATTGGAGTCCCAGACGCAGATACAGTAGGAAATTTGAGCCCGCCCTCGCAGGTATTTATGTGACCAAGGCTATTATTTATCGACCTGTTTTCTATAAACCTACGGGTGAGCCACAGTCAGACCATTGCTCGATTGTTGGATGGTCATCTTTTTTAACTGCTATGACTTAAATCTTTTATATTTTTGTATCTTCTTCGTGATTTGTCTCGCGTGTTTGTACCCGAATGTGTCTCGGACCTTGAGTGCGCTTCAGCGTTAGGCTAATAAATAAAACATGACTTGATGAAAATGATTCACCGCAGTTAGTTCAAGCAAACAAATGATGATCGAACAACTTTTCTCGTCGGTTCTTGCATCACCCACTTCATGAAGCTGGGTATCTAGTTCGGTTGCCCTAAGTGGCCGCCTTATACACGGAGCGGTGTATCGTCTCGCCTTCATGGGCCGGTCGATGCGGGATGATCCAGGCGGGATGATCCAGGCGGCATGATCCAGGCGGGATGATCTCTGGTTCCTACGACTTGGGGACCTGCTTGGAGTGCTTTTGAGACCATTTCCTCATCGCGGTATCTGCTCCGATGCTCGGTCATTCAGACTATTGCGGTACAACCTCGCAGTTAGTTTAAGCAAACAAGCTCTAGCTAGCTTTTACTGTCAGCGACTCGGCTACAGTGCAGTACATCATTGTGGGGCGGCCGAGCCATATATCATTGCCCATCTGCCTGCCTGCGCACTCAGCGCGTTTCATCCAACTGATGCTCGTTGAATTAAAAAAGCCTTGTACCATGGGCTAAAAAAGAAGAGATGTTCCCAGCTTTCAATGTTTCCGCAACTTGTTTTTTTATGCAGCTCAACAGAACAGTTTTTGACATGACAGACCACTCCTCGAAACTGGGAAGCTTTATCCATTGATTTTATTGCAGTCGGAGATTATGGCCTTAGACAAGCTCATCCAGTAAGTCTACAGCTCACTTACTGTAGGCCCTGTTATGCCAGCCCTTTACCCCCTGTTTTGATCCTAAGCATGCCATAATTCTTTGACGGATAAGAATGATTCAAGCAGCCTCTCCCAGATGTGCCGCCCACATATCACTGTCACAACGACTCCAAAGAACACTCCTCACTTGTTTCCTTGATTTTGGTTGTTTCCATTGCGAGACAACTGAATAACTCGACATTTTGTTGAACGCCACGGCGAAGGGCACACACTCACTGTTTTCACATCACCTCCATCACCCGACATAGCGTGACCAATGAGGAATGGACAAAGTAGGGTCAGCAGAACAAGCTTGAAAAAAAGTTTAGCCATGGCGACTAACGATTCTTAGACACTGAGCAGTACATCGAATCCTATGACTTAAATACTCATGTGAAGTCGATAAAAATTTGATAAAAGGATGATATTGACCTTTCTGTTCTCTAATCTCATTCTACCTGGCTCGTATGTGACGAAAAAAGGTAGTCGACGGAGAAAGCAATGACAAGATAGCACCACCTCCGCCTGTTCCTGCTTTACCACATCATCAAGCGCGTAAAGGCGAATTTATAGTCGACAAAATTTCTATTCCTACCCTTAGGGTCGGTGTAATGGCCATATACTTAAGCGTATGCTATTACTACTACCCCAGGGGTAGGTGTAGAAATTTTGTCGACTATAAATGCGCACTCGAATGTGAAGGGGCGCATTATGCAAGAATTTATCAGGCCGCGAGTCGAACACTGGCCCGTAACTGCGCACCTGGCGTGAGTGGCAGACGCCTAGCCCACCTGGCCACGCCTAATGTTTGTACGATGCGCCATGAGAATGCTGAACCCAGAGGTGGCAATGTCGAGTGAGCAAGCGAGTATCTCTCACAGAATATCCTTTTTGATGCACTATGATGGTTTAATGTACCAAGAAAAAATTCCTGACTTTTACTCTGTCGGCCATGCATAGCTCCCTATATTTCGTTTACTTCAGCAACCAAAAGAGCACTGCAGCGCCAATCTCACATGCAAGTGCGTAAAAAGAACGATCACTTGTATCAAAAGTGTTCGTAGAAAAATATTGACGCTATCCAGTTGGCCATTGTATGGTCTGTGTCAGAGCCGCCTAAGTTTTCAAGGCTATGAGAGGGCTGCTAAGTGGATTGCCAAGTATATCGCCATCCTTCATTGGATTTCAGGTTCCTGCGTGGGTGTGGGTCTGAAAATGAACAAAATAGTCTAGCATTGACGCATTTGCTTGATTTTTGGATGATCTTCAATTCAAACAAGGATTACTGTCATTATAGAAACGAAGCTGAAAATGAAGTTTCAGCGCCAGGGTCAACAACTAGTTATGGACCTGAGCGAATATTAAATTATAAAATATATATTCAGTAGTTGTTCCACATCTTGAAGGTACAAAGGAAATTTTTCATATCGGATTTTTGCTGGCGTAAGGGAGTCGGAAATATTTTAAAATCTAGGGATAGAGAAATATTTATCAGAATCTTTTAAGGTCTTCGCAGTCAAACTTATCAGTTTGACGAGATTTCTTCATCGTTAGAAACAGCATATGTTTTCTAAAGATTATCAAGACGACTGTCTGCAGATGCAGCACAGTCATGTCGTCATGTCATAGTTCATCCATAGCCATGTACCAAAAGGCGCACTCGAGGACTCAGGAAGATAAATGAGACTGCTGCGCGCCTTTTGGAATGGGGACTATGCATGACAAGGTTCCTTGCAGATTTCCTTAAAAAAACTTGCTTACTTGAAAAGAGTAGGCGCTGTTAAAACTTGAGCTGAAGTTACGAGCGATACAAGGTCTACTCATAGATCGTTTTAAACCTGAACATCTGAAAACACTGTGTTTTTACACCATGCCGAGTATGCCTTGTTGTTTTCCTTCAAAATGCTTGATCTGCAGATCTGTGCCGCAAGCTTACGCGAAACAGCCGCGACCACATCGCTGTCGCAACTCCTGCCAGTGTAAGGCAACTGCGCACTTCCCGCCACGCAAAGCGTGGTAGGTAACCGTGAACCATATTTGTAGTTTTGTAACAGCCGCCTTTGTTGTATAGGGTGGGAGGTCTGGGTTCAACTAGGGTCGCCTAAAGTTCTCTGGCCGGATTGACTCTTGTCGATGGCAAGATAAGGTCAACTAACAAATCCTCCTGCTGACCGATTAGGATGGGTCAAAAGAAAAGGATGAAGCAGAGGGTCAACAGAATTTTTGTAGCGGCTTGCAATAGCTCTTTGCATTCCCATACAGAATTGCAAAACCCAGATTCCAAATTCCAGTTGCATGTGTTATAAATTTCAGAATGGTTTCATGTGGACTGCAGGTTTCCATTTAGAATCGGGGAAAAATTTCCAGTCTGGTGGCCAATCTGGATGCAAGGCCAGTTCCATGTGGAGCCTTGTAAAATCCAGGGTGGCTCCATGTGGATTGCATGGTTCCAGGTGGAATCCGCGAGGACTATCGTGGGTCCACGCGCATAGCGTATAAATTTGAATTCCACATGGTTTCATGGTGGCGTGGTCCACATTAGAAACACGTGGTAGAGGAATCTGGAAATGGAGTTATGGCGAGTACTTGCTGGAGTTTGCAACTTGGCGTTACAAGAATTCTTGAAAGGTCTCTGAAGCGGAGTAGCAAGGATTCGTCGTCAACTCTCGCATATATTCGATCGCCCTTGTCCCATCTCGCATGATCGTTTGCAAGCATTTCTTGCAGCTAAACCTAACAGACTTGCAAAAAAATCATGCTAATCATGCCTCAACTTTTCGACGTGGGTGGGACGTATAGATCAAATAGCATGTTTGACTGTTTGAAAATACTCATCGTCAGTTTTATAGTCTCTGTGTCGAATAGCACGAGACAGTTCGTTAGTATGCCAGTATTTCTGATCTTGCTTCGTTCAAGGAATTTTTGTGTCTTGCAAAAATTGCTTGGGGCCGAGTCGCCCCCAATCATGAAGAACCAGATTGGATTCGTGACAATTCGCCTACGACTACAATATTTAAAAAAGGGATAATGACTAATGGGAATTGATTTCCGTTTCCAACGTTTTAACGGGCTTTTCATTCTGTAA
>JASANH010001634.1:0-19427 GCA_030248295.1 Mesodorylaimus sp. YZB2_4 | reverse complement strand
CACCTGCGCCATAAGATGTGTAATGCGTATCCACTGTTTCTTGAATTCTTCACAATTTCTCCCTCCAACATTTTCCGTCATGACTAACCAAAGTGCCTATGATACGTCCTGCCAGTAGAGAGGCCTAATAATAAGTATCACCCACTTGGTCTGAAAATTCCTCATTGCCCAGTCCGGTGCACCTCTTCCTGAAGATGTCCAGTTCGATCGATCTTGTGATGCGCAAATATGACGCATGTTCGCCGGATGTTTTCAATACCAAAAGAGACATGTGAGAGAGCTGGCACGGGCGGATTAGACTTCTCATCCTCTTTCCTGCTTAAGTGCGTTTGTCCCGACCTGCCTTCATCCACCATAATGTCGGCCTGCTGTGTCGGCTCTGCGGACTAGTGTATTCTGAGCCATGCCAATTGATGTATCTGCATCTAGACAGTCTAGGAAGATTTTCCTGCCCGTAACATCATTAGAGCTAGAAATGTTTACAAAGCTAACAGCCTAATTTAGGAGCCTTCGTGACATAAGCTAGGCATCAATCCGACTCATTTTGGCAAAGGCGAGAATTCTCGGGAGCATCCGCGTGCTCCACTCGCCGTCAGGTGCGGTATTATGAATGGCTTCGTTCCGCACATAATTACATACGTTTAGTTGATGTCAGAGGAACCGGGATCGAATGACGTCAATGGATCGATTACAGGATAAGGATGATCGGTGCGGCAATTAGACTAATGTGAGTGCATCGAGTTCATAAGACGAGCCAGGCGGTCAGTCCGATTAGTAGTGAGAAAACCGCGTCTTCAAAGCTGCCTTTGCCGTGACAGAGATGTGCGCAATGGTACGAGGTTTAATCGTCGTTCTGGTCTTATTTTCCACTGTCGATTTGGATCGGGCTTTTGTGATAAAAGCATATGGCCGGCATCGCTTGCTGGAGGCGTAAGTATCCACCAGTTGCAGTTTGGGGGTTCCTGTCTGAAACCATGGGACGCGGCATCGGAAAATGTGGCGCTTTCGCATGAAATACGTGCGCCACGTTGTGCCAAAGGCTGATAGTGAGTGCAACTCTTCTGCATGGGCAACTTAGTTTCGAAAGTGTTTCCCAAGCTGCAACAAAAAATTGTAGATTGTATTTTGATTCCTGCTTTTCGATTTCTTTTAGAAACAATGGAATCGGGCCAGAAAGTACGCTGGTGGACACTATGAAGAGATCGGACGAAGATACAGGGATGAAGAAACTTGTGGAATCCTTGCGAAAAAACCACTCGCAAAGAAAATTTACTAACTGTTACTTTTCGATCGTGCAGTGCATGAGAATACGTAGGAGGAGCTAGACATTTACCTGAAAAGTATGAGAACGATGTCATAAGAATACGTGGGCATTCATTAACATATGTACTCATAACTTCTATTCTGGTCGCGTGATCACGGCTCCTACGATACAGATTAAAAACACGGATAACAACCCGCTATATATAGGCCTATCCCAACCCTTTTAGACCCAAGCGAATCGACGACGTCGACGTTGAGAGCTGTGGATGCAGTACTGACGATACTGATCACACAACTGCTTGACTTGTCCGACCTCGTTTCCCTTGCAGTATTGTAGAGCCATTGACTGGTACTGATTGCACACTTGTTGTATTTGCTCAGGAGTCACGTTTGCTGGTATTTGCTGTGGAATCTGAGGAATCTGAGGTGGTGCCTGCCCAGTGGGTGCTGGCACAACTGGCGCGACAGGTGCCACGGGAGCTACGGGTGCCACGGGAGCGACAGGTACCTGGGCGACAGGTGCCTGGTAGTTCGAACAGTAGGTTATGTAACTCTGGCAAAATTGAGCAGTGGCCACAGTGATTGGTTGGCGAATGCAAATTACTTCGAACCTA
Organism: Mesodorylaimus sp. YZB2_4; assembly: GCA_030248295.1. NCBI lineage: Eukaryota > Metazoa > Nematoda > Enoplea > Dorylaimida > Dorylaimidae > Mesodorylaimus > Mesodorylaimus sp. YZB2_4. The sequence goes on along the minus strand of JASANH010001634.1, from coordinate 17,550 downwards.
AAACAGAAATATTGATTGAAAAAGGCCCAGTGTATCTAAAACAAAAGGAAGGCTAACTGTTTTTGGTAAGGACCGCAACGAGGATCAGCGGGAGCGGGTACATTAGCAGGGATCACGCCAGGCGCTGCTTGAACGCCCAGGCAAAATTGTCTGTAGTAATTACAATAATAGCGGGCATTAGCATTTTCGGTCGTCGGGCTTGTACAGGGTGATTGGGCCAGATATTGATATTGGTAGCACAATTCGGGGCTTCCATAATTCGGGACTTGAGGAGTTAGTGCTATTCCGCCTGCAGTCGGTGTCAGGGTGCCGCCCGATGGTGACGGGGCAGGAGCAGATATGCCACAAATAGATGCAAAACGTGGACAAAAATCCCCTAACCGGCTGTCGCCAGCACCAGGCCCAGAGCAGAAGTATTTGTAATTTGGTAGGAACTGTTCACAGTAAGTGTTCTTGTCCATGGTCTCAGACTGGGGTACTGATTGGGGCGCAGCCGGGGCTTGTGGAGCCACTGGTGCTGGTGCTGGTGGCGGTGGTGGCGGCGGCGGCGGCGGAGGAGGAGGAGGAGGCGGTGGTGCTGGTGGCTGTGGAGTCGGAGCAGGCACAGCATTTTTTGCTGCCGCTTGACATAAAGCAGAGTTGGGAACACGAGCACAAATATCAGTTCTGGCTGCAACTAAAGCCACAAAAGGTGTTGACTTATTGGTTTTACCTCAATGACTTCCATACACACACCTGGTTCAATATTTTGTTTTAGCGAAAGTATTTTTTTTAAAAAAAGACCTATAGTACGTCTGCGAGGATCATAGAGGGATCCGCCCCCTTTTAATTGCTAATATTATGATGTTATTCATCGTAGGGGTGCCCTCTCAAATCCCATAGATCGTTTAGTGAAGTGGTTTTCGTCACGCACTTCTCACCAATTTCTTTGACAACGCCTCATTCTCACGTCAGCAGAATCTCCAGGTCTGTAGTCGTAATTACTATACTCAAAATTATCGACGGTTAATTCGTGCATGCATGCATGCGTGCGTAAGAATCCCCGAACTCACCTGCCCTGTCGCTCAATACTGCTCGAAAAAAAACTACATGAAAAACAATAATAAGAAACCATATCTGTCGAGCCATTTTATTGTATACACCTCGTGATATAATCTTTCAACCAAAACAGTCCAGGATTCAACGCGAGAAATGGAATCGTCAAAACTTGGCTACTGAAGACAGTGCGAAAGAACTTCGTCAAAACAGAACAGGCCAATAATTGAGACCAGTGTCGCTCAGGCGCAAAAACTTGTCCTAACTGTACCTACGCACACATAATTAATAGTGACGGATTCACGCATTACACCCACACGACCTCGCGGTTCGACTTGTCACTCCTCCCGTGCAAAGTTTGAAAACTACTGCGAGTCTTACTTTCCAAAACAGGGTTCGAAAGAAGGTGTAACGTCATTCGATACGGAGGCGAGGCGGACTCATTGTGGTAGTCTTCCTTGATGAGTTTCTGTTTTCGTTTACTTCAAGAGCGGTAATTTAAAGGATTTCCGGCTTGCTCATATAAGGAGCTTCAGTTTTGAGTTGAGGGTGTGCTTTGTTTTCACCCCCACACCGTCCCAATCGAGGACGGCAGCCTTAAGACGAAAATAGGCCGAAGCGTTTCGGATACAAGTGGTTTTCGTTTTGAGTCATCTGTCGCTATGATCTGCAATGGGTGGTCTGGAGATCCAGCCGACGACACCGTGATTTTATTCGCCATTTCTAGCTTGACCCATCATCGCACAGCTACTCACGATCAGTCGGACAGCCGCTGGGTGTTGTGCGGTGAAAGGCGTCTGTCACAGTTTGCTTGGCAGAGCTGGAAACCGTCTGAGAACTTGGTCAAGTTCTCTCTGCGCCTTGCACGCCTGGCAGTAAGTTTATCCCCCCTTCATCCCTCCGGGGTCGATAAACGAGGAGAGGCCTTATGAGGCGGGAGGCTCTCGAATCCGGGTCCCCTCACAAGGCACGGGCTGGGTATGCTTGCCCCACGGGGAACCACCGACATCGCTGGGTAGCGACTAACACCCTTCCTCGGCATGCATCCTGGATTGACCCTAGTCGATGGCAAGATAGGGTCAACTAACAAGCCCCATAGTCCACGGGTAAAGGGCCAAAAATGGACCCTCCCCTGGACCGACCAGGATGTGTAAAAAAAAACGATCAGTCAAACGCGTGGCTGAACGCGGCATGAAAACAAAGGACACATCTCATCGTTGGAGTCCTCAAAGTTTGAGCTCAAAATTCATAGACGAGCATGCATCAGTCAGTCGTCTGCCAGACTCATCATCCCAACAATCACAGATCCTGGAAAACATTTTCGGGCCTCATGATTCCGACTAGTATGTTCCTCATCGATGAGCGAGACAGGGCTTTGTTTTTAAGTAAGTTTTCAATGTCCGCATAATTTTAAGACTTTTCCATATTTGAGTGAGATCGCCAAAAGCAATGCAAAAATGAATACTTGCGTTTCTAGTCAGAACAATTTAAATTAACCTTGAAAGCAAGGGTTGTGCGGGGACCAGCACGCACCAGCGTCCCTCTGCGTGTCTCCACTAAGAGCACCTCTACGCGAAAGCATGCTGTACGCCAACTTCCTCGGACGATGGCGGGGTGGCTTGTGAACCCCGCTGGTGTTCGGCAGCCGAGACGTCGACCAGTTTGGCTTCCAGCTCTATGCTCGGCCTGGCGTTCAAGGTCAGAGAGAGTTGGGGCTTGCAAACCGACCTCCATCACCGTGGATAGAACAAGGGACGAGTCCAGCCACTCGCTACCAAGCAATACGGAAAGACGAATGCCAAACCGCTGCACCACCGCGGCCGCCTCGGTGGGTGACTCACCCAGTACCGTCGAGTTGCTTCGACGCGCAAGTGCAAGTGCGGAAGTTAGCGTGCAGCATGTCCTCGTGTGGAGGTGCTATCAGTGGGGAGGCAGACGGACGTTGCTGTGTGTGCTGGTGGTCCTCGCGCAGCCCTGCTTACAAGGTTTGACCTCTGGCTGGCTATAGGCAAATCAAGCTTTGTCCAAAAACATTTTAAAAAAGTCACCCACAACCTGGCGTGCAAGGTCAGCGAGGGTTTATGGCTCGAAAACTGACTTCCGCCACCGGGCATTGAACCAGGACGAGCCCAGCTACTCGCTACCGAGCAACATGATACCAAATGATGCGATCAATATGCGCGAATGCGAATGAATGATACAAATACTGAACCACTGCGCCCGCTATACGGGATTTTTAAATGATAACTAATGAAAAACGTTTTTTGGCCGCATCACTGTCGTTTTATACAGCATGCCGCGGCGCGGTTCATTCTCGATCAGTGAATTGAATAATAGGTACTTATGCGTTTCGCCTAGCTACAACTTCTTTCACCCGTCCAGAGCGATTAGAGCTCTGTAGCCCTATGATGCTGACCTCACACCATTTTTGTAGCACTGCTCGCGTGTATGCTTACAGTTAGACGATGGAATACTCCACGAAAAACATATGCGAGCAAGACTTCGCTCAATTGGGTTAGAATCCAAAACAGTTACTACCTACACAAGAGTTGATGAGCTAATAGAACATGGATCACCCACTACAAATTTCAGAGCCCACCCACAAATATACATACCAAACATAGGTGCACTCCTATGTATGCCATTTATGTAGATGCCCGCATGGTATTACTGGCATCGTAATTGTTAACTGCTTTTTGTATAATCAATGCGTTGTGTACCTGCGCACTGTGAACGATGTTCTGCTCTGGCTCTGTAATCCTGGCAGCATCGCTGTACTTTTTCGTGCAATTTCCCTCAGCTTTGCAACAAACGAGAAAGGTAGAATGCCCGTGTAACTTCAATCGCTATCAGCATTACAAAGAGCCCGACGTTGCCAATGACACTTGCATGGCATCAGTTCCCACTTCGTCCGGTGAAAATTTTACCCTCGAAGGACTTAACGCAAGTTGTAAAAGACTAAAGGCGACGCCTGTGGTTGTGGATAAGGAAACATTCGAAAGGAATATTTTGCCAGAGGGTTGGCCGTTGTACACTCTTTTTCTCATTCAGTTAGACGACGTAGAAGCTCATAGCGCCGAATACGTAAGTTTTCCAGTGTCTTTGCCCCGGCCACGTACATTTTACCTTTACGTCTTAAAAAATATGGCAGGGCGGAGAGGAATATGCGTGCTCCTATGGCATAGAGGTGATACATTCCACAGACGACCAAGGAGAGCGAGTATTTGAAGGGAAAAAAAAGTGCGAAAAGTTGATGTCAAACCATGTCGCTGAAATGGTACTATGTGAAACAAAACCACGCCCCGAAGGCTCAGTTAATTGCAGTTGTCCATGCGGTTTTTTAATGGACGATCAATTACGCTGCGTCGGCGGAATCGCTGGTTGCAATCCCGTCTTCAACTTCTCCGACATGCACACTCTGTGCTACTCTGTCAACTCAACTGTTGCATTCCCAGCACGTCTGCTAAACGAGAATGCAGAACCACCATCGCAATGGCCGAATGACAGTGTTTTCTTTTTCGGCGATCCCTACGCAACGAGGAAAGTTGACGACGATGTAGAGGAAGAGGAAGAGAAAGAGAAACTTGTGAGTACCTCGGCTTGATCGCAGGCTTGTAAAAAATGACTAACGAAATGCTTCGTTTCTAGGCTTCAAAATGCGCATTTAAGGATTCTTATAACGGCGGCGCCATAGTAGTGGACAACTGCACCAATCTGCTGAATCAATCGGATCTGTTTGGTGTGTTGTGCTTCGGGTTCATGGGGCAGTTTTATGGCACGTGCCCCAAAATGCGCGGTCCCAAATGCTCTTTCGCTGAAAATGTAAGAAGCGGATGGATAATTCTGATGATTTTAGGCGCAGCTCTATGGGCTGTGCTCAAAACACTCGAATGATTAGGAATGGAAAAATCGTAGCGATTATGGCTTTTCGAGATAGCATAACGTTATTAGCTAGTTTCTGACTTTTTGGGAATATATCTACTCACAGTAAAATGTGGGGGTTAATATTGAGCGAAATTTCAGTGTCTTCTATTCAAGATGAATATACTGTACAGAATAAAAAATCTACAGAAGCAGTTGGCTCGTAGGAAGAATAATTAACCTTGACGCATACAACCCGCAAGCGAGTTCTCTTTTACGTCTCAGATGTATTGTGATCTTACTGATACAGTATGTATGTAGGTGGGTAATTTTATCCTCTTCCTAGAGTTTTCGTGTGGGTGCAAGTCCGCTTTGAGATAACGGTGTCCACTGATATGTAGATGTAACCTGCGTCTTGGCCTAGCGGCAGGCGTCTGACTCTAACGTTGAGTGCGCACACAGAGGAGGGTTCAACTACCGCCTGGGTAAAAATTGATCGTCGACTATGTGTTTCTTAGCCCTCAAGTGCGCTGTATGGTGCTTGGCTATGCCTAAACTATGACAAGGCATGCAGCTGACGTTAATAAACATTTTTTGAGAAATAACTGGAAAAACATACTGAAAATAACACCTCATGCTGTGCACAATCCGCTTAAATAAGCTGGCTGATATCATTTGCCTGTATCACCACAAGGATCGGTATAACACTGGCCTATTCATTGCTTTTATCGGCCACTTACTACGGTTTGTACGTCATACTTCGCCTGCTATTTCGGCGGAAATTATTTTGGCGGACAGTTTGGCATCTCGCCCAACAAAAATAGATATCGTGACCCAAATCAAGTCTAGTAGTACAATATACGTGTCACGTCAAAATGTCGTGGTCAAAATGTCGGCGTCAAAATGTCGGCGTCAAAATGTCGTGTGAGTCAAAATGTCGTGAGGTAAAGATGTCGCGTAAGAATAATGTCGCAAGTCAGAATAGTGTAAAATCTTCTTGCAATACAAAATGACTATAGAACATTTGTGGACAAGTGCTAGTAATTAGTCTTTACATTTATTATGAAAACCAGCATCAGTGTAAATGCAATTTCAAATAAGGATTTACATACATACACGTACATATACACGTATGATCAGAAATTATAATTATGGGCGAGATCGCGCAAATAGAGACCGATATCACGATTTCCATAGTCATCCACAATTCTTTTTATATTTTCGGCGCAATTTCGGTATCGACGACGCCCTTGAGGCGGCTGATTTCCGGCGATAAACTGCTCGACTTTCGTTTCATTCATGCTCTGTTCTTGTTTCAACGAGGAAATGAATTTGAAAATAGTAGGATGCGGAGAGCCCACTAATTCAGAAAAACCGCGGTGCCAGCCCTCCACAGAATTATTCGTTTTCGGGAGGCCATCAACAACAGAAGCGTGGCAGTTCCAGAGTTGGATGGGAAACTGGGGAACACGACGACGTCGTCTCCTCTCGCGACCGATCCAGGTGTCTTCGAAATAATCCAAAATTGGCTGAGCTTCGAGCGGGAAGGTATCGGCCAACGATTCGAATGCATCCACAACATCCCCCCGGAGGAACGTAGGCAAGCGCAGGAATCATTCTGATTTTCAAGGCAAAATCAGCATCGTTTTCGTATCTTCCCTGCAGGTCAGCACCTTGGACATGGCGCCAAACAGACTGACCCAAGTGGAAAAAGCAACCGCGACTCGAGGAATTGGGGAACTGATCCTAAAATGCATTGATTGCTGCTAATTCGAAATCAGTCATGATAGTTTCAGGATTAAGGGCTGGCCTTCTGACTTTCAACTCGCTCATCAGTCGCGTATATGTTCGCTCGGTTTTGTCGGGTAGCAACGCAAAAATCGAAGGAATGACGTTGTGATAGTGCACGCCGTGAATGGTGTAAAGCTGCTGGAATAAAGGCGGAGCAGTTTTGAAGGTACCGTCTGCGTACCAATGAGGGGATCGCGCCAGAAGATCCAAATTTCTCTCTGTCGAAAACATCAAGATTCTGTCAGGTCCAGGGCCACTGTCCCAGATCAGAAACTGTTCGCCATTTTCCGTCAGCCGATAGTGATCAGGAATCACCAAATCTTCGAGCGACGTTGGGTTGGGAGGAGCACCGTTCACTTGTTGCCGAACACGCTGAACAGTTCGTTTCATGCAGGAGATCGCAGGAAGTTGGCCTTGAATCGCAGCATTCAATCCGACTGTGGTGGGCGCAATGATCTGGTGCGTGCTAACTGCTGGGGTCGCTGCAGCTCGCTCTTTCATTTCGGAGACAATTTTTTTCATGCCAACTTTCCCTGGATCAGCCGCGTGATTATGGTCAGTTGGTTGCTTGACAACTTGATCGTCCATAGTGTGCACTCGCGATTTGCATTTACAAATCGAATACATAGTGCATTTCCAGATTCGCTTCCCAATAGCATCAGAACTTTCTTTTCGGAAAAGATGGCCATTCAAAGACAACCAAGGGCCCCCTTTTTGATTTTTTATGTACTTCAAAGGCATGATTTCAACCTTGCAGAGAGAACGTATGGAGCAACTGAGCTCACTTCCAAAATTCCAACCCCTCTGTCCGTTCCCTTTTATGTGTTACGAATCACGACATTATTTACATACGGGATATTCGCTATTCGACATTTATGCAGGTCGACATTTCGGCGCCCGACATATTGGCGGCACGACATTTTGACCACGACCTTTTGACGCGCGACATTTTTCCCCGACATTTTGACATGAAATCTACAATATATTAGCCTGACGTCTCGATCCCGTGAAAGCTTAGCAGTCTGGTAGCATGCCTGGTAAGGTCAGTCACCAGGATCCGTGAGAACAATGGTTACCGACATTCTGTTAGGGGAAACTGTAAGAACTCGCTGATGCATTACGATCATGGCTGCACCGTTTGACGTGAGCCCGAAAGCAGGATAGCTCTTCAGAGAATCCCATTAGACGAACCAGAAGTGGTAACTAAATCTAGTAGTCGGTTTCAGCCATGAAGAACAAAATCATTGCAAGCCTGAGCCCCAATAGCTGCAAGTTTGAACAGGCCCCTTTGACCCTTTGGAAACGTGGCCTTAGAAACTTGTTTCGAATAGGTTCCAGATGGGGGAGATTTGAGGACGGCTTTTACATGCCCTTGATTTGCAACAGGTAAAACGTTTCCAGTCGCTCAGTGTATACAGTACTAACAAAGTCGGCTGGTCATTCTGGTCGCTTTGACCGCTCGAACTCATGCGGGCGCTAGAATTTTTGCAGCGTTTTGCCACTGGCTACATTTTAACGTCTCGATCCCGTGAAAGCTTAGCAGTCTGGTAGCATGCCTGGTAAGGTCAGTCACCAGGATCCGTGAGAACAATGGTTACCGACATTCTGTTAGGGGAAACTGTAAGAACTCGCTGATGCATTACGATAATTATGCTGTGATACTATGTACATCTGCCCCCTTCTAGGCCTTTTCACATTAACAGCTGGGCCATGTCATGCTGACAATTATTACTATTACTCTTTGTGCCATTGTTTGTGTAGTTGCACTGTAAACTTGCTATGGTATTGTAAGGGCTTGAGCCCGACCCAAAACAAGAAGCCAAATCCACAAGTGCCATACTGAGCAACCCCACACGAACGAGCACGACGAGACACTGGCCAAGGCACAATAACAGGAAACAGACAGGCCGCAGACAGGCAAGTGGGGACCAAGGAGAGGCCAGGCGCATATCCTGCTGCACTTGGAGGTCAACCCACCTCTAAGTTCAGGCCATTAGCATGGATTCCAATGGTAAACTAGGGTTTCAGGTAGGGCACCCAAGCATGACTGTACCTGAGCATCACTGGCGCCTTATCACTCAGCGGTTACCATATTCAAGCCGTGTCCAACCCGTTACAGTATCCTGGTCAGTCTCTTTTCGACGCCTGCTGCTGTACGTTGAAAGATCCACTTGTGAGACCAGGTTTTAAAAATCGCCCAACTGTAAAGTGCGTGTAATAAATTTCTGTTACCCCTGACAAAAGTGGACAAAACTCCTATAGTATCTCTTCTATCGAGATTTCTAATTTCTAGTTCTTGTCAAAAGAATAGGAGAAGTAGTGCCTTCATTGGATTTCTCATTGTCAAGTTTCATCTGCAGCTACGTTAGATGTGACGCTGATGGCATTTTTCTTTTATGATCAACTGATAATAAAAAATTCCCGAAGGCTCGGCGCACGGGATTTAACAATGGGATCGTATTCCTGAGCATTGTCATGTGCGTGATTGGCTAACAAAAGAGCATTTTCACACCCAAGGTGTCAGTAGCCCTAGGAAATGAGCAGCTGATAAGGTATGAAAAATTTTCTTCATCATCCTTTTTCTTTTTCTCTCTTGTCAGCTGTGAGAGGAAGCCTCCATGGTATCAGTATGCTACCCCATCCGATGGATCGAATATGAAACTTCAAGGCAAACCTAACTCCTGATTAGGCTTCGACATGTGACTCAATGCTGCCTCAACCCAGAATGGATGCCTAAGATAGGGCGCACTTGTGTTCTAGTCTGACTTTGGATACAGAAGACATCGTTCTCACATTGAACTTTGCCTTTGTTGGACTTTCGAGCGCTCACCAACTTATCTGTCAATATACAGTAACTAACTTCGCCAGCGTGGCTTTTTGCGTATTTGCCAACACTGCAAAATGACGAACAGCATGTGTGCGTCGAATTCTGGTGATTTTGATGGGCAGTTGTATCAAGATTAGCAGAAGTATTCCGCATTCCTAAATTCTTCAGATCACTTACAATTAGCTGAATATGTTTGCGCATATAAGAAATATAGAGCAGTATTATCAGGCTTTCGGTGGGTAAGAGGACTTATGAATGCGACTAGCGCCTGTTTTGGATTGATCAGCTCAATTTTGACACTTTAAACATTATACAATAACCAGAATTTTCTGCAGCATGTTTTTGTTTATTTCCAATTTGTGGCAGTTTTGGAAATGGGTCACACGACTACTATTTTATGTCCTGGTCTCAGTAACATATTTTATTCTCGTCTGGGTAACTCGCTCTGCTTGGGGGGATATTCACAGTGGCCATTACTATAGGTAACCTTATCTCCACATTTGTAACTGCGCATTTGTCTCTCGAACGAGCTGTAGCCTGTTTGTTGCCTTCGAAATTTCGTTATCTTAATCGAAGAAAAGTTGTTTACATCGTTTGTTCGGGCAGTTTCACCGTTTCACTGATCCTGCATGGGGCGGTGCCCTTTGCTAATATGGTGGGTGGGAATAATGGGATGAGCGGCTATTCGGGCCAATTCATCGACAGCTCTCACGTCGTATTGTCCAAGGTCATTGAAGTTGATGGCTACATGGTATCCGTTGTCGTCGCTATCAGTTGTACATTCGCTGTCTTCGGCTTGCTGAAATCGATAAAAGCCAGGTAAGACGCAAAAGCAATAGGACACAACAAAACAGGTCAAAGGAAGTTCTCCCGCTCTGAAACTAGCAGCCGCCGGTAATCCTCAGTGAGCTCACTGCAGAATCATTATTCGCTCGACCTGAGGGGCATATCACCATGGTTCTGAGCACTGTAGATCCGAAGGAACTTCTCTTCTTGTACTTAAATTTTCACAGTGAACCAAACAATAAAAGTGTGTGCACTGCAGCCATCAGCATGCTTCATTATCAGCACCAAGGCTCAATCCACTGTACAGTATGTGGCGATAAGAAACACCATTCTAGCACCGTCGGTGAGTTGTGGTATGATTGCCGGACGAGCAGCATGTATGACTGTAGCTTATCGAATTCCAGCATAGACTTCCATTTGCATGACCCCTCCTATGATGAAATTCTATCACCATCCTTTCCTTACAGGGTAATCGTATCAAAAGTCGGATCGCCAGGCAACGTTTCCAGTGCAAATGCGCAGAAAGCTGATAAAGTCCGATTAAACCTTCAGCTATGCTATTTGACCGTCACACAGGCTGTCCCAACGGTACTCAATAATTTAGCGTACGGTATTTACATTATCAAATACGATTCAGTATTTCCCACCGGTTCAGCAGCCGTCAGTTCCGGGCTCAAATTTGATGAAGCCATGAGAAATCTGTCATTCAGTTATGACAGACAATACGTGTCCTTTTTTCTTGACTTCACGAACGACTTGACTCACTGCTGCCACTTTTATCTTTAGGCGACATTTAGCGAGCGGTTTCGGCGAAGATTTCTTGAGAGATTTAGAAAAATGCACGCTACTGTTCCGCTATAATAGGAACTGTTGGTACGCGGGAATAAGGAGAGTAAATCCTATTTTTTTTAGGCTGGCGAGCCATGCATTTTCAGAATTCCGGCACACACGACGTGTCAACGATCCCCTTTGTTTCGCAGTTTGTCTCTGCAGAATGCCCAGTAATACTGTACTGTAACGTTACTGTACATGTTGGACTCGGCCCTGGTATAGTCGCGTAAATCCTCGCTTGTCCCCAGAGCTCTAAGAGGTCCGACCTGGGGATTACAAGTGAGATGCTTAAAGGATTTTGAACCGTATGCTGCTGTAAAAAATTGCCCATTTGGCCTCTGCCTAATGTGAGTGTAGAGCTTGGGTGGGTTCCTACAAAGGGGGCTCTGCTCGATTAAAAGCAACTCTTTATTGGCTTACCGCAATTAACGAATAGACTAAAAACGCTCTAAAGACACGAAAAGGCGAGCTTATATAGGTTTCGTACAACACGCAAAGATAGCATGATTCATGATTAGACATAACAAATGTACTAGTGCCAAATAAAAATGAAGGCAACCATATTCAGATAGCAATGCGCGGTAAATATGAAACTAACATCATCCTGTTCACTACACTCTCCCCTTCTTTAAAAACGGACGCCCCAGTCCGATCACAAAAAAAATAAAATAAGCAATAAAACGCAAAAGAGTCATGATATACGCTCCTGTAAATAAAAATTAGATATTACGATGAACTAAGTTACGAATCATGCTCATAAGAGAACAAATAAGTCTCATGCCTCTCTTCCATTCTTTCCTTGGCGTCTTTTATTCTTCCTGTTCCTCTTTCGCTCTTGCCTGGGGGTGTCTTCATGACTAGCCTGGGCAGTGTCAGCCTGCAGGGCCAAAGGGCTGGGCCGCTGTGCTTGCTGACAGCGCGGACGCAAATTGTACGGCATATTAGCCAGTCTGTCGCTATACTGCGAATGGCTAGTCGAGGGCTTATCAAAATCTGCTATATTCGATTCAGCATCAGACGAATTTTGTGGGATACACCCCTCATCGTCCGATGTATCAGCTCGGGCTGGAACGTTAGGTGATTTTTGTTTCGGGTCAATATGTGGGATTGTACGTCGAATATCGATCCACTGGGCAGCAGATCGTGCCTGTTGTGGGAAACGGACTTTGATGATGGATTCACGGACATCGTCAATGATTTTGGGGCCAATCCACGGTGCTTGAGTGTACTTTTTACCTCCCTTGTCATACTTTGGGTTTTTGACGAAAACCATTTCTCCGACTTCGTAAGCATGGTTATTGGCGGTCTTATTGTACTGCTCTTGCTGGAGGCGTTGTGCAGTGGTGATGTTTTCTCGGGCTAATGGTCGTATTTCATTCAGTAATTTGATGACGGTGTCTCCATAGTCGTTTTGGTCAACACGGTATGGGTTGGTTTGCTGCAGGACTGCACCGTCGCAGGGAGTGCGGGGCTTCCTCCCATAGTTCAATTCAAACGGCGTATACTTGGTGCTCGACTGATACGTGGTATTGTGAGCAAAAGTTGCATATGGGATGCATTCGTCCCAATCTGGCTGTCCGAGAGTGTGCATGCGTAGATAGGTACCTAGCACACGATGCCAACGTTCAATAAGGCCATCGCCTTGCGCATGGTAAGGTGTGGTGAAAATTCTTTTTGTACGACATAATTGACAAATGCGCTGCAGCAATTCTGCAGTCAGGTTCTTTCCACGATCGGACAGTAAACGTGACGGTGATCCATGCCGTAGAACGACGTTTTCCATGAAGGCCCGGGCTATGGTTTCGGTGGTAATGTCTGGTGCGACAACGCACTCAATGTACTTGGTCAGGTAGCAAATAAAACTGATTGTGTAACGGTTTCCTTTCGCTGAAATGGGGAGTGGGCCTTTCATGTCTACTGCTACGACTTCCCAAGGTAACGTTGGAGGTGGGATTGATTGGAGCGGTGGTTTCAGATACTGATGCGGCGTTTTATGGCGCGCACATGTCAAGCAGGCGTTGACATGGTCGGTCACGTCCTTGCGCATTGTTGGCCAATAGTAATGTTGCTTGATGCGCTCGAGTGTTCTCTTGACGCCTGGGTGCCCAGCAAATGTGCTGTCATGGTGCAAATGGAGTACTTTTGTGGTCAATCTGCCGGCACGGCAATACGGGCTTGTTGGCCAGTGGGTTGTTCTTCGGTGTTACGGATTTTATAACGCAGTAGGCGATTTTCCAGTATGTAATTCCTTGCAGCCTTAACTACTGCTGGGTTCGGCTGGGCACCTGGTGCACGATAGTGGGTGCATGCATAGTAAACGTAAATTGGTCCTAAAAATATATCTTCTTTTTGCGCCTCGATCATTTCTTGCATTTCCGGATAGATTTCGTCAGCAGGACTCAGTTGCGCGTTTAGTTCTTTCGCGCTGGCTGACGAGTGGCCATGGGCAAGGGCTTCTTCGTTGGGTGGTTTAGGGACACGCGAACGTGTGGAGAGCATGAGCGTCAAGCTGATGTGGTTCTGCTCAACCGACTCAGGTTGAACACGATCGACTTCTGGTGACAGTAATGGCTGGATTTCTGCCCAACGCAGTTTTGCAGTTTCCGAGTCAATGTTGGTTGGCTCATTGGTAAATGGTGGGCGAGACAACGCATCTGCATTATTCTCTTTCCCTGGGCGATATTTGAAGCTCAGTTGGTATTGCTGCACAACGATGCCCCACCGGGCAATCCGTGTGTTTGGATTGGGCTTTTCAAAAATTGATTTCAGAGCAGTGTTGTCGGTTATGACAGTTACTCGCTGCTCATAAACGTATGGCCGAAATGGTTCAGGGCTGAAACAACGGCAAGAGCTTCCAGCTCCCATGCAGCGTAGTTCCTTTCAGCCTTGGTTAATGTACGGCTGTAATAGGCTACTGGGTGGTCCTTTTTATCTTCATGCTCTTGAGACAGGACTGCGCCTATTCCCTCAAAGGATGCGTCAGTCTGTAGGATCCAGGATTTCGTAAAATCGGGATGGGCCAGGATAGGTGTTGTCGCAAGAGCCTGTTTCAGCTCCTTAAATGCTTTTCCGTGTACATGTGGGAGCCAAATAAAAGCGGTACCTTTTTTCACGAGGTTCAGGGGAGGGGATGCCTTCTTCGAGAAATTTGGGATAAATCTCTTGTAATAGGATAGAAGGCCATTGAATGCCAAAACTTCCTTGACGTTTTTCGGTTCGGGGCAAGCCAGGATTTTCAGAACTTTGTCTTGGTCAGGCGCTACGCCTTCTCCCGAGACGTGATGTCCAAGAAAGGTGATATTGTCTTGAAGGAAACAACATTTGGACAGTTTCAATTTAAGCCCAGCGTCTGAGAACGCTTTGAAGACCTGTTAAAGGCGGTCATTGTGTTCTTGGAGTGTCTGACCATAAACGAGGACATCGTCCAAATACGCTAAACAGGAGGTCCATTGCAGTTTGCCTAGGACACGAGACATGAGGCGTGCGAAAGTGCCTGGTGCTCCACTAAGGCCAAAAAACATACGGGTAGGTTGGAAGGACCCATGGTGCGTAACGAACGCTGCTTTCTCTTTGGACTCGTCATCGAGGGGGACCTGTAGGTAGGCCCATGTTTGATCTAATGACGAGAAGTATTTCGCGCCATTGACGGCGTCGATCAAGTCGTCAATTCGTGGTAACGGATAATTCGCATACTGGCTTTGACTATTCAAAAATCGGTAATCAATCACAAGACGGTATACAGAATTTGCAGATGTGGACTTTTTGCGGACCAACAGAACAGGGCTAGCATACGGGCTGCTAGATGGCTCGACGATGCTATTCTCAATGAAGGCTTCAACTTGCCTTTCTATTTCTTGTCGCATAGCTGGGGCCACACGATATGGTGCTTTGCGAAATGGGGGGCTATTGCCAGTATTGATGTGGTGCTTGATCAGGTTGGTGCACCCAATGTCCATGTCATGGCGTGCTATCAGGCTTGGGTATTTCGCGATACGGCTGATCAGATCCTGTTTATCTTGCTCTGAAATGGCTGATGGGATGTTGAGCTTTTGTTGCAACAACCATTGACGGAATTCGGTTTCTTTGCCACTTATGGCAGGCTTCTGCCGTTCTTGCTGTGATCCCTGTGGAAGTACGGTTGCAATTAAGTCACTTGTATGAACGGGCACTGTCGCGCCCAAACGCATACTCGCGTATATGGTGATAGGGGCATTTGTGGCATTGCAGATCCTAATTGGGATCTGGCCAGTTCTGACGACTGCAACGCAACGGGCAACGAGCAGGGATTCTGTGAGACTGGATATGTCCGGTTCGAATAGGACCATTTCACCCTCTGGTTGATTAACCTGAACTGGCAGCACTTGCTCATGGTTGGGTGGTACAGTGTTCGTTATGGCTGCTCGGGCATAGCGCAGTTCGGAGTTTGGGCGGGTAACGCCATAGATCGGTACTGAAAGTGTGTTGTCCAAGTGCAACTTACCAGTTTTCCAGTCAAATGTGATTTTGTCGAATCTGAACAAAAAGTTCACTCCGATCAGTAAGGGGCATGGTAAGTTGGGGACGACCAATGCGGAAATGGAAAAGATTTGATCTTTGATGGTCAAGTCTATGACGGTGACTCCCAACACCGGCAGGGTGGAGCCTCCTGCTCCCACGGGGATTCGTTTAGACTGATGTAACACATTGGCTGCACCTGTTGTGTGCATAGTGCGGTATAGGGCCTCCGAGATGACTGTGTGGCTAGCGCCTGAGTCCCAGCGCGCTAGTGCATTGGGAATGCCATTTACTGAGACGAAACTCCATGGCGTGTCATGGTTAAATGTGTCTTCTTCAACTGCCACGTGAAAAACGTGTTCATGCCGCTGTTTGAACCAGTGAGGTGCATATGCGGGTGGCACTGTGTCTTCGGTCACCTTGATGCGGCTGGTTAATGGGAAGGTGGAGTCGGGTTCGCTCCAACCGTTTGTTTTGAGTGGCTGTGGGCTGCTTGTAAATTCGACTCTGGTCGGGCCACTAGGTGTACTGGTTATGTCCGGTGGCATGGTCGATGGTTGGACGGTTCGATGGAAGACGCGGTTCCACAAGGTGGTCCATGGTGTGAGACTCGACTGGCCTGTATTTGCCTGTCTCCCTGGAGGTGGACTCGGTGGCTCGCCTTCTTTGCTCCTACGTTTTTTTATGTATCGCCTGGCATAATAGATCAGGGCGATCACTGCGGCGATGGCTAATATAATGGTAATTGTGTTGATTATATGGCGGAAAGGGCCAGAAAGTAGCTTGTCTGCTCCACCAATAAGCAGGTTGGCATTGTGGGTGGTGATGTTTTCGATGGTGGAACCAAGACCTTGGAGTACATTGGCTACTGCTGCACCTGTTCCCTTCAGGGTCTGGTACACAGCAGCTGGGTCGAATGAGTGTTCTGCAGTGTAGTTCATGAGGCGTTGTACCTGGTCTTCCAGAATCATCTGTGTGAACACGTAGGAACGTAATAGGGCAACATGTGAAATGATGTCAGCGAGTTTATCGTGAAAAATGGATGGGGCATCAAAGGTGAAGATTTTCCAATCACCTCGCCACACAACGGAAATGGGAGCCTCGGCTACATGAACGGGACCAGTGCTGGTTTGCCATCGTGTGATGGTGGTGTTTGGTAGTGGGCGTGGATAGATTCCTGTCACATGGT
This sequence comes from Mesodorylaimus sp. YZB2_4, assembly GCA_030248295.1. Classification (NCBI taxonomy): domain Eukaryota; kingdom Metazoa; phylum Nematoda; class Enoplea; order Dorylaimida; family Dorylaimidae; genus Mesodorylaimus; species Mesodorylaimus sp. YZB2_4. The sequence continues at coordinate 736 of JASANH010001634.1, read as the reverse complement.
GCAGACATGACACTGGCGGCGCTTGGGAGACAAAATCTCTGCTCCCAGGGACGACAAACATGGTGGTGTTGTCGATATTGACTGGTAAATATTCATAGCAGATGCCGTTTACTGACTGGTTCCAGTAGATTTCGGCGGCCTGAACTTGGCGGCACTGCCAAATCATTAGCGCGTCCCCAGCGAAGGTAGCATGGATGGATTCCTGCATGGTCAATGCACGGGCTCCAAGGGTGGGGTCTAGACGGAGGAGCTGCCATATTAGATGCAGATGGCGTTCAGCTGCTCGGCATAACTCGAGCCAGACTGTGCGAAAATGGCTGTTTTCTATTTCCATCAGTTTTGTTTCGAGGTATTGGAGTTTTGGGTTTATTGGGTCACTCTCATTGGCAACCCAAGTGCAGTTTCTGGTTTTCTTATGTTCATCCAGTGGCGGATGACGGTGTCATGGGTTGTGCTAGTATCCGGGATGCGGATGATTGCACCTTGCGCTGTTAGGAATGCGCGGGCCAGGTTGCAGATGGATGTTTGGCGCGTTACTGTGAGAGAAATCTGGGCACTGTCAATGATCACGTATGGCCCTGCGATGGTCGCATTATGTGTGTTGGCGAACTGAAATTGGCATGGGATGTGGAGTGCAGTATGTTGCCATATAACAGTGTCATCGGTCATGGTGCACTGTCCAGAGCTTGGGTGGCAACCTCCTACATCGCCAAGGTCGGAAGAGACGGTGGTGCCG
>JASANH010001362.1:0-19423 GCA_030248295.1 Mesodorylaimus sp. YZB2_4 | reverse complement strand
AACCTGAAAATTTCGCGGCAGTCACTCATGTAACGCAAGAGATCAGTGAACATCACTATCCAAAGAGCTAAGGCTGGCAACGGCTTATTCAAGGCTCAAAGGTGCGCATGGCATGCATTACCCCATCTATTTCAGCGATTTCGACCAGAACAAACTTATTCACAGGAGTCCGATATAAAAAAGGTGCTAACCAAATCAAAACTTCAACTACTCGCCGAAAAATTTAAAGTTTTCTAAAATATTTCGCATCATTGCTAATACCGGTTTTATCAGCCAATAAAAGCACTTATTACCAGTTTCTTGGCGAATACTGATTATGCCTAATTAGTCGGACATGAGAAAACTTCACAATTTAATACCGAATGAGCCAAATACCGCAATAAACTTATGGCCCTTATTATTGCTGCATTTCGGGCTTGGTTGGCTTTGACTCAGACCCACCTCCACAGACCCGCAAGGTCTCAATAAACTCATCGCCATTCAGGAACCTCCGTTCTATCTGCAGGAACCAAAAAAATTACCCAGCTGGTTCATCTTATTTGCAACAGCTTACATCCCAAAGGCCCCAACACAAAACCTCAATCAAGCAAAAACTGCAGTCAAACTCAACGAGCTCAATCATTAAATTACGCGCAATCGCGACAGAATTTAAAATGTTGCTTGGGCTTCTGCTATGCTTGGAACACCAGTTACACATGCAGAAGAAACCTTAGATTACTTCACATTAGAGAACTACTGTACACTCTAGCCACCACACTGACAAGGCATGTGCAGATCGCTAAAAGTTTAAGGAAGCATCCAAGACAAGTGCAAAAACATAGGCCGGGACAAGAAGAAGCTGTTTTTCAAAGTTTTAGTTGCACCTGAGCGAGTGGTCAAGAATGGCAAGCGATTAAAAAATGACCACAACTTGAATACTGTAGGGACTTGTTTGTTTGATTAAGTGTACCTGATTGTCAGAACCAGGATTCTGGGCAAGTCTACCTGTGTGCAAGAGCAGACAGAGAAAGAGAAACGTGGACTGCAGATCGATTTCTCAGCTGTATGAGAAGTCGGTCTGTGTCTGGTCTGTGTCGTTCAGACAGAAAGAATTTTTTATTAAAAGGACACATATTTCCCCATCGGAAAGGTACGAAGTTTATTGCGAATATATAAAAAATTTTGATGTAGACTTTTAGACTGATGAAGCTGAAAAATCGAGTCCTATGTATTTGTTTTTGTTTCAGGTCGAAGCGGTCTTCTTTTCGATTCCAAGCGGTCTGACTTTTGGGTTGGAAGATTGCAGAAAGAGGTGAGTTTTTTATGATGAATTTTACTGGAGCAATCTGCAAGCCGATATGGCAATCACCTAATCGATATCTTGGTCACAAGTGTGATTTCTGAACAGTAGGTTGATGTCCTAATCACATGAGAAATTCCTGAGTACTAGAGTAATTTCTGATCACCAGATCGGGATCCTGATCACCAGATCGGGATCCTGATCACCAGATCGGGATCCTGATCACCAGATCGGGATCCTGATCACCAGATCGGTATCATGATCACGAGATCGATATCATGATCACTAAAGTATTTTCTGTTAACTTTTTCATTTTGGCCATATTTAATTCAATATTCCATTTTTTAAATGTTGCATGTGATTTGATTTTTGCAGGCATGATTACAATACTTCTTCGCAATTCCTTGGGCGATGGAACGATTTCGGTGAACATATGGGACACAGTTGGCTCTCTTATGGAACGAGTCCGAGATGAGCATGGCATTGCGATTAACGACTAGCAGTGGATAGTGGAGGTGGGCAGTGAACGAAGAGCTTTCGATTTTGTAGAAGATGTGGTCGAGGCAGCTGAATCTGCGGACAGAGAGGACGACTCATACGACGAAGGCGAAGAACTTGACGCTGGCGAGGAACCTGAAGACCGGCAGTGGACCTTCGCGAAGAATAAAGAGATGGTGGAGTTCTACAATGCGGGTCAGGAATATCAAGGGTCACATGGAAAGCGAGGGCGACCAGCGAAAGGTTCAAGGCGGAAGACGTATGCATCAGTAAAAAATAAATATCGTGGTATTTCGAAGGCTCAATTTTCGAGCTTTAAGAAGCAAGTGGCGACTGGCGGTACAAGGGCTGATGAGTGGCAACGTGTTGACGCCATCGTGACGGAGCGGTTCGAGAGAGCAAGGACCGACATGCTGCCTGTCCATGAAAACGACTTGCGACAATCGGCAGTGGACGCAGCATCAAGTATCGGCTTGTCATCACCAGTCAGCCGTCGGTGGGTCTCCAGATGGCAGAGACGGCGCGATGTCGTATCAAGAAAAGTAAGCAAAGTCTGGGCAGCGTCGAAGTTACAAAAGGCGGCTGAAACTGGAGCAGCAGCCGCCGTGTTCCGACAGCAAGTGTTGGGCAAATTGGGCCAGTATGATCCAAGAATGGTGCTCAACACCGATCAAAGTGGCTATCAATACGAGTACTACAGTGGGCGTACGCTTTTACACAAGGGCGAACATGCAACACCTATCGCTATCAAGTCGATGGCCAAAACGACCCACTCGTACACGATAATGCCCACATTGAGCTTGACTGGCCAGCTGCAGTCGCCCTTATTTTTGGTCACCCAAGAAGTCGGCGGGAAGATGGGCCCAATGGTAAAAAAAAACGTACTTTCGACCATCAAATGTGATCGTCAGCTGCTCGCAGTCTGGAAAATGCTAGACCAGTCACATCGATTTCTACGTCTCCAATGTTTTGTCCCAAATCGCCACGAGCAACGCCTTGCTGATTCTCGACTCTTGGGGTGGACAACAGCAGCAGGATAGCTTCGAGAGCCTGCGTGAGTTAGGGGTTGAAGTCGAAAGAATGGTGATTCCCACTGGAGCCACGGCGACGACCCAGCCGCTAGACGTCTTTTATAATCGTCAATGGAAAGGGGTTGTCAAGAAATTTTACGATCATGCGGCGGTGAACAAGCTAAACATCAATCTGTATCAACGCGATAATATTATCAAATTGCAATCGCTGGTCCATCACTTGTTCAGCCACCATCAATTTATTCCAATGGGCCAATACGCCTTCTTTGCATCTGGCTTGCGCCCTGATTGCCCGCCGCCTTTCGAAGCCGTCAACAGCATTCTTTTCCCACCAACCCTCAATACCTGCAAGAATTGCACGCATAAGGCATTCATTCGATGCCCGTATTGTCAGGTGGATTTGTGTTTCCACGAATTTTTTGTGCAATATCACAACCATTTGGAAGCCCCAGCAAGTGTGCTCGATTGGAGTTGGGTGTGATTATTGGCCTCGATGTTGGTGTTTTTGTTTGTGTTGGGGTTTTGTATTTGTTCATGTGAAGTGCGTTGTTGCGCGCCCACTACAATGGAAAGAGGAGGGGGACAGAAGAATTAATCAGTGTCAGAATTATCTGTTTGATCTACTTCACTTCACCAAACATCCTTTACTCACATTCACATGGATAACTCGATCACATAAATCGATCATCAGGCACTTGCCGCACTTTCCTGGGTGCAGAGTCAAATAGGTCCCAGGATAGATCCCAAGACACAGAATCTGCGCTAGATTCGATTGTGATAACAGGTATTTTCAATCTCTCCCTTTCCTTCTCTTCTTCCTTCTTCTTGGCTTCTTCCTTCTTTTTGGCTTCTCTCCTGGCTTTCAGCTCGTTTGGATCAAAATCCCGCTTCAGGTAACCTGAAAATTTGCGGCGGACTGCTTAGGCCTTGCATCTGGCTCCATGCGACTACTGGACATACCTCTATCCACACACTCTTGCGTTGTTGGAAATCCTGTTTCCCAAAAGTGCTCTGGCGTCCTTGCTTTCTTTACAGGTCTGTGTGTTAATCGGTGCCGACTGATCTGATTGACTCATTCTTGCCTTGACTTTGGGGTCAGATTCAATGCATCGAAGTACTACAATGGTCTGTGCGTAGTGAATGTTTGAGATAAATCCGAAGCAAGAACTCTCACCTTCTCGCATGCGGGGCATTCATGTCCGCAGACCTTGGCACGTTCGTCTTTCTTTCTGATGCATACATGCCCAACAGGCTTTGGTGGCCTCTTTAACCTATAAAATGCAAAAATGTAAATTTTAGCAGAGAGGAAGTACCTCACTCGTCAAAGCTGGCATTAAAAATTGAGTCATTCAAGGACAAAACTGGACTTGACGGCCGATGCACTGGACTCGATGAAGCCAACGGTCCTTCGCCTCTTGTTTTATTCTGAACTTGGACGCGCGGGTCGCAGCCAACAGCTTTCTTGACGATGGCACGCTTCTTTGCCACGCCGCTTCCAACCTTGCTACCTTCCTCGACTATCCAATTTTGATTAATCGCTTCGATGCCAACTTCGGCTCCTATGCGTTCTATTACTTGGCCAATCGTATCTGATTCGGAAACCACGATGGCGAATGTCCCGACTACTTAACGAAAAAGCAGTCGCATCGTCCTCTAATAGCAAAATTACAACCAGCTTGGAGTTGGAGAAAATCGATCTAGCGATCAGGATATTAATGCTAGTATCAGAAATTGCAACTGATCAGAAATTATCCAACGATCAGGATATCGATCTGGTGATCAGGATATCGCTCTGGTGATCAGGATATCGCTCTGATGATCAGGATATCGATCTGGTGATCAGGATATGGATGCTAGCATCAGATATTGCTAATGATCTGAAATTATTCTTCAATCAGGATATCGATCAGGTGATTGCGATATCGATTTACAGAGTACGCCATTCCAATTCGTCATACAAAACTCTCACCTATTTCTGCACGTTTTCCAACAAAATCTGACCGCTTTGAATCGAAGCAACGGCAGCTTTGACCTGAAACAAAAACACATGTCGTTCAATTCTGGCCTCTATCAGCCTACAGTACATCGGAACTCTCTCAAATTTTGCGTATCAAGCTTCTTACCTTCTCAATCGTGCAATATTCCTCCTTTTAGAATGAAAAATTCTTCCCGTTCCAACGCGATAAAACGATGTTTCATACAGCCGAGAAATCGATCTGCAGGGGTGGGGGGGGGGGGGGTTTTTTGGTCCTTTTGCTTTTTTTTGGGCGTGTGTGGGTTCTGGTTGCTTTTCCTAGGGGATTGTTTTTTTTTCTTTTTTTCGCGTTCCGCTTTTTTTTTGGGTGTTGCAAGACTAAGCAGAGGACAGCAGATGTTTAAACATCGGTAGCTTCATCAATGATAAGCGAGAATTTTTCATCGCCAATATCGTTCAAAATCTCGTCTTTAAATGCTGGACCCAAAACGTTTGTGATGAGTTAAGTACATTTCGTCCGCCCAAGCTAGAAAGGGTCCATAATAGCTGTTCCAAATCCTCTGCATGGCTGATAGGGTCCTTATCTTAATATTCTTATCAGCATACTTCGCTTTAGCCGAATTTATCGAATCAGTCAAATCTTCCACAGCCATAAAGGATGCATTCTTTGCAATAAATGCGGCCATTTTGAGCTCAAGAATTTTCTGTTTGTCGGTTACTGGTGGCTCGACGAAGGTCGATATTGGCTTAATTGAAACAAGAGCATTCTCTGCATCTTTTACTTTCTCTTTGTGCTTCAACAAAAAGCCATGCGATTTCAAACGTTTTAAATGAGCTTTCAGCGGGCATTTGCAATACTTGCAACTGGCTTTTTTCGAATCCTTCGGATCACACTCGAGCCAGCCTAAGTGAGTGCAAAGCAAAGCAGTGAGTGCAAAGCAGCGGTTACAACGCAAGGCAGAGAATGTAGGGCAGTGATTGCAATGCAAGGCAGGTGATGTAGGGCAGTGATAGCAACGCCCAGCAATGCTAACAATGCAAAAGCTGTAAGTGTAAAGCAGAACCAAACAGAACAAGGATATGGGTACCCACCTGACAGCTCCGGTTGTTTTTCCCACTCTTTACGATATTTTTGGTCGTATTTCAGTCAGTTCTTTCTTTTACCTGCTCTAGTTTTGTGCTTTCTCCTCGATGAAACAACAGAAATATCATCTGAATCAGAATCCGGATTCGAACTTAAATCGTAAAAAAAGTCGCCTTCCGTGTGGCTGTTAGTATCACGAGGCTTGTTGACAGTTGAGTTGCTTCTGGAGTCAAAATCCTTATCGTCATCGTCTAGGACATCATCTTCCTCCGCAACGTTTGAAGCAACGCTGCCAGTTTCATTATGCGATTGTGAGAAAAACGATTGTAGCGTTCGCTGCAAAAACATTTTGCAAAAAGGCTGGAGCAAAGGAAATGGAAAGGGCCCGAACCACGGATAAGTACCCTACAGCAGGTACCATGCTATGATACGCCAAACTGCCGACAGTAGCACTCCGTGACGAATAGCCTATCCGGCCTGAGCATCAAGCAAAGCGGAAACTTAAAATTTCAAAGTCATTATCAAGAATCTCAAGATGCCCTGAGAATGCCCTGAAAATCCCGAATTGCCCTAAAAATTGCTCTGACAGCCTCAAATTGCCCAAGATCTAGGGCTATTGCCCCGCACCTGGCAACACTGTCAGGGAGCGTTAGATTACTTAAGTATATAGCCATGAGTCTAGTAGCACGCGCCATGTCCGGTTGATGCGATTGTGTGCGCGCACTACTGCGCAGGCTCGGCTTGAGATCTTTATAGCAAAAACCCCTAGTCGTAGATCCTTATCATTGTTGATTTAGAAATTTTTTCTTAAGTTCCTTTTCGAGAAACGGGGCGTGATAATAAGGGTGTTTTATTGAAAGTTGATGTCATCAAAATGTTCCGCGTGGTCGACTTGCCAAAGTTACGATGTGTTTTTTTACCCGCTCTGCCTGTTCATGAATCGTAGTGGATTTATTTCCAGCTTTTCGACGCGCTCTCCCGCCGTAAATTTTTTTCGAGATAGTGTGTTACGTGTCTACGAACAAATCTGAAGAATTAAACATCGAAGAAAGGTAAGGCGTACTCTGGGTAACTCTATTCTGTTTCATTTTAGGGTCGCTTTCGCGGTTATTTAACGCCCGATTCGTTGTTCCTTTTCCGTCGCCTAGCTCGTTGCCAGAATTTTACTAAAAGGTTAGTTAGATAAGCCTCTTTAAGCACTTGACGCATCCCCTTGTACAAGCATCACTCTGACGGTATTCCTGCATATCATACATTGGCCCAAAGTTATGTCCGTGCCACCAAATGAAATCCCATTGATAGGTTGGCTTGGCGCACCCAGATCTTAATTATAATTAATTGGAATCGGGTTTCCGAAAGATGCGAAACTTCTTATTGATTTAATATTTGACATCTCTAGTTTATCTCTTGTAGTTGCGGTAAAGCAGAGCTATGCTTCGCTGCAAGAGGGCACTGCAGGTGGCAATGTTAGCAACTACTAGGGCGGGAGGTGAAAGGGAGTCGGCGAGTGAGAAAAAGCAGAGAAGTCGGTTTAGATCGAGTTAATGAATTTTCGGCCGAAGGTGTGCAGGACGACGATTCTGTCATCGATACTGATGCAATGGAGTCGAACCTGTCATTAGACTTGTCGTTGAGTTTAGACCTAAGTGTTCTTCGAAATCCTTTCGTTATTTTGGTCTGCTCAGCGTTTTTATTCGATCTCTTGGACTTCAGAGTCGTGTCGCCGGGCGCGTCTTCTGACAGTGAATTATGTGCTGCCTTGTCAACTTTTGTTAGACGTGGGTCAACATGTGGGGTTGCTTCGTCTTATGACGTGAGCTTTGCGATTGCAGCGTTTGTGCGACGATGTTCTGACCTGATAGTCGATGGTAATATGTCTGACGATATTCAACTTTTAAGTGCTGCATGCTTGTTTCAGCGACCAGTTTACGTCTCCCGTCAGAATAATGTGTATGAGTACCAGCAATTTGTCGATTGTCCCCGAGAGTGGACTGTAATTGGACTCCCTGAACTTCCGATTGTTTCATTGTGTTCACCCATAGAAATGGGCGAACCTCGTTTTAGTGCTCTTCAGCTTTGCATTCGGCGGGCAAGATCCGTTAGTACCGAGAATAGTGTAACAGAGGATGGAATACTTTGTTGCAGTAGTCCTCTTCCTGCACGAGATATCCTTGAAGATTCTGAATTAGCTGGATTAGCGAACACGAATTCCGAGGGGAAAGTCTGAGGGCGCGGTACGACGGCCATAAATGGGTCAGAACTTGCACTGACACACATTCTAATTGGCTGGATTGCCAACGTGTGCCAAACAATAGCTGGCTTGTTCGTGTTAGGGATTCGACGAAAAAGTCATCGAAATACAAATATTATCATTATGTTCCTGCTGGCGGTGTGCCAATATCAGAAGCTGCGTCAAGTACGATCACTGACCGTCTCAATAAATTCGATAGCTTGTTGAGGCTTCTATGCGTTGATAATTCTTCCGTTGAAATAGCGAAGTTTTTGTCAGCGTATCTTAAAAGAAGAAACGATGTGTTAGGCGAATTAAGGAATGGTGTGGAGGTGTGTCCGCTGCCACCGCAGCTGTCAGAGTCGGAGTCGTTGGACCTGATGTTTCAAGTCGACTTAACTTGGAGGAATTGCGTCAGTGTAGGACAATATTGAACCGATCGGGTCACAGTGTGATCAGTTCTGAAAATAAGATGAGAGCAGAAACGAAATCTCGAGAATTTAACACAGTAATGCGGTATGAGCTTCTAGATTTTAAAGATAAGGATGATGATGGCACCGATGTCTACGTTAAGCGGTTTTGTATCAGAGCTCCTTCTCTCATGCGATTTGTAGAAGGAGCTTTTGAGCGCATAAAGGAATTCCGAGGTCTCATCGAAGATCCTGCTTTCAATGGTGAAATATGGCTATCCATCGGTGGTGATGAAGGTTGTGGGTTGACGAAAATTGTTTTCACATTCGGGAACTCGCCAAATGCTAGTAGTTGCAACTCTCTGCAACTTTTGGCTATGTACGAAGGTGATAAAAGTGAGGCAAACCTTAGGACAGTTTTTTCGCTGTATGAGTCGGAATGGAATGAACTGCTGAACCTGCGGCTTCTAGCTGAGAAACAGCTCGCTTCATCCAGTCGAAGAGAGCCAGTCTATGAGACTGTTTTACTTTCTGTGCGCGCTCAGCTGTTTGGGGACTTGAAGTTCATTTACAGTATGATGGGGCTGGCTGGAGCATCTTCGAAATCTCCATGTCCGTTTTGTCTGGTGAAACAAAAGGAATTAAAACGCGTCACGCATGGTTGCTTCAAGCATTTTGGGGCTGCTGAACATCGTTGTCTGTCAGACTGGAATGCTTTAACCGAAAAAAAACCTGCGCAAAGACTGGAAATGGGGTTAAAGTCGCCTCCAATAATCCCTATCGAGATTCCCAACATCGTCATTCCAGTACTTCATGTGATGTTGGGCTTTGGAAAGGAAATTTTGTTGAGAAGATTGAGAACATTTGTTTTCAACGAGATCCCAACTTGGCGGTCAATTCAAAGTTTAGGTCGGAGTACAAAGCTAACTACATGTAGAACGCTGGTCGAGCAGTCTGAGGTTTTGCGAGACGTGTCATCGCAACTGGAACAGGCTAGTCGTGTAAAGGAAGTTTTGGAAAATGCTTCACGGCCAGAGCGCGGAACTTTAGCATAAGGTCCCCGCTACAATGGTACTTGTGATTCTCTGGTTTGCTTAGCTGCATACAGCTCTCTTCTAAAAAAAGACAGTTATTTGACTGGATGCGCTCAATGTCTGAAGGCGTACTAGTTGAAATGCTGCATCATAGTGTACAAGGATGAATGTTCAAACAGAAATTGGAATTGTCCAAGTTGCGAGGGGCTTCATTTTACAATCCAGGACGTTCTCGATGATGCTCCCAGTGTCTGCATGTCACTTAGTGACAAAGTGGCACAATTGAATGTTGATACCACTAACCTGCGGCTTCGATCCAATGAATTCGAGAGGGTCTTGAAGAAAAGGCAAGGGAATTCTATCTCGTCATTTAACAGGGCGTTGAAAGTTTTAAAAATTGACAGGCAGGCGTACCAAGGAGGTGTAATGGTAGGAAATCATGTCAGGAAATTATTGACTGGAGTCGGGCCACAACTGGTCACTGAATGTTTGGATAGACCTACAGAACAAGAAAAGCATGTTAGGACGAGCTTCATGAATCTTCTGAGCTTATTGGGCGAGATCACTGGATTAATGGGTGCCTCGCGATTCCTCTCGTCGGACGAGATTGAACGGTTACAATTATTATGGAAACGCTTTGGCGAAACTTACGGAGGATTAGGTCTGAAAGATTGTACCGTTACTCCAAAAATGCATATTCTAGTTAATCATGTTCCAGTCCAGCAGTCCAGGAAACCACATTCGCGTTCTCATTACTGTGGCCATGTTACTTGGGTCGGCTACATCAAGTCACCATTGACGAGCCTTTCAAACTCCGCTATTGCCTCGTCTTCGTTTGGGCCGCACTGGAAGTGACCACATATAGGCGAATTTTTCGCCAGTTCGATGACGAATCTTTTGTAAGGGTCAGGGGCACGGAAAGACATGTTGCTCAGGCGCTCAATCAAATTCACCAACGCTGAATTAGGAAATTTCGAAGGCCTTGCAGCAGCGATTGAATATCCTCCGCCTCCATCTCCTTTTTTTTGCCATTGACTTAACCAGTAGCAAATTGAAGTAGAAGCCGCCTGTAAACAAAAAAAGTTGGACATTTTCTTTAGATAAAAAATTAGCTAGCTCACCGATTTCTTCGTTCAGTGATAAATACGCGCATCTCAAGCGGGAGACCATCTAATGCAGGCTGGTCCCCACTCAGGTGATGGGACGTCTTTGATATCAAGTCCATGCGACAAGACAGCGCTGTTCCATTCAAGACGACGACACGCGGATGTCTGCAGAAACTTTTCAGATTCTAAGTTTCAGAAACCACGAATTTCAATAAAATTTTACTTTCTACACGAAGGACATTCGAATCCTGATGTGCCATCAAGAAAAATCAAATCAGCGAAGCCTGTCCAAGCCCTGGACTGATTCTCGTCGCAGTCGGTCTCCTGGTGGCCCCTCCCGTTAGTCTCGTCACAGTCGCTCTCCTGGTGGCCCCTTCCGTCGCAGTCGGTCTCCCAGCGGCGATTCTCATCGCAGTCGGTCTCCTGTTGGTCTTTCTGGTCGTAGTCGTCCTCGCAGCCCTTCGCCTGGTGGTCCTGCCTCTTCTGCTGCGTCTTCGTCAGCATGGCCTCGTCTACTCAGCGTCAACGGCCAGCCCATCGCCATATCACTTGGCGACTCAGAATCTATCCGTTATCTCCTTGGGCGAGTGTTAATCGCTGATAATACGTTAGGTCGAGATATTTTGCCAGTCCTTCCACCTAATCATTTGCAACTGTTCTTCGATATTGACGACAATATCGAGGCCGAAGTTCGCAGCTCGTTTTATGCGGCCACGTTTCAGTCGCTTTTGTCTCTCCTAGCTCGAGATGTCTACTCGGCTGTTGTGTCGATCGAGGATCGAGGTTTGGCTGTAGCGACTCGCGAATTAATCGAAGTGGTGGTCAACGACTTTTTCAGTGTGTAGGACGTTGGTCATCGTATTACATGGCGAATCGCCGGTCAATCCAGCCACTATGTGTGCTATCAATTAACCAAAAGTTTTAAAAAATGTAAAAACAAAAAAAGAAAAAAAATGAAAAAATTTTAAAAATCCAAAAAATTCAAAAAATATTTAAGAAGCAAAAATATAAATTTTGATGCGTTTCTTTGTGACGAAGAAAATTATAAATCAGAAAATCGTGTTTTGGGCCCATTTCTCAAAATCTTTAGCGGTGCTGCTGAGGATGTTTGCGCTTTCGCTCCCATTTTTCAGCAGATAGAGAAACGCTCGACCGCTAGATAAATTCATTTCTGATGTAATGTCTGCCTCCTCCAGATTCACTCGTCACCAGGTTATGCTTATTAGGAGGTTGTGCCTTGCTCTTGAACGCACACACTCACACCCATGATTATAATTTTTTCAGGTGAACTGATGGTCCATGATGTCATATGTGATTTACTATAAATTTAGTTTTAGGAACTCGGAACTGGTGGCACTCCATTCAAACGACGTCCTTTTGTGGATATACTGAAGCTAAGTTCAACCTTTTAATTCCTTTTTCTTTGGGGTGGACGTCCTGTATGGAAGGGCCTACTTCCTTTTCAACTTTTCCAACGTTCGTGATCTGTTCTCGTTATACAATCTGGTATTTCGCAGTCTCTCACTCTTTTCAGCTTCGTCTCAGAAAGCCTTCCTCCTTTGGAGCTCGAGTGATTTTTGACTTATTTTACACTGCCTCAAAGTAAGAGCAGACACATTGTGTCCTCCTGACGACGAGGCTTTGTTATTTGTCGTTTTGTATGTTAATGAATTACATAACAACTTTTTCTCGTCTGCCAATAAACCAGTCATTTGCTAAGAGCTGGGTTCAAGTATTGTTTAAATAAAGTTAAATATTTTTGGTGACCTGCGTGTTCTAGGTACAGTAGACTCATCGTTAGTCGTGCGTGTGCTCTCAGACTCACTTTGAATTTTCCCGCTCCTTTATGTCGTGATTATCAGGAACATCGGTGACACCCGACAGGCCTGGCCGAAAGACAGAACACACGTGGGCCATCACTTTTTCTTGGTTTCTGAACGCCCAGGTGTGCAAACTTGTTTTGATGGTAAAACACAATGATAGGTGGTGTAGCTGTTTAGTTGTATAACTACCCAACCAGCTAGCTAGCTTAACTAACTCTTTAACTAGCTGAACATAGCCACAATCCTCACAGTGTCGTCTTTCGGTTTTTTAGATCGCAATCGATTCGTGCGATTTCACCCATACAGTACGTTAATAAAAGGAAGCAGGAGAGGAAGAGTTTAAAAGTTGTAGTTTGAGTGTAAAGTTCATTAATCACAAAGAAAAACCCAAAAAGCAGGAGTCAGAGAGTATAGGGCAAAATCAAAAGGGGGCCGGAAGATGTAAAACGACCATGATAGGTGCAAGGAAGGGGCGAGAAGTAAAGAGGCTTGTTTGATGGAAGCGAAAAAATCTATGCTTAAGCTGTTTAAAAATGGGGTAATAAAAGTAGCACATTTGAAAATGTTTACTCGAATTTTAAATAACCCGAAATGGCTATTTCATGATTTAAGGCATTACATGGTTAGTCTGGGTCTGGTTTTGGACGATTCTAAAGATGAGGTCTTAAAAGGGGAGGGTGAAGCTCCTGAGCGAGAACTGCGACAACAAGATAAACAAGGTGCATCGAGTTCCAGCAATGAGCATGTAATAGCAGCAGTAAATTTTCCTAGCAGTAGCAGCATGCATTCGCAGTCTGTTTAGCCAGTAGGACAGCCCATCGGCGAAGATGATAGTAGTGATGCTGAGGCAGATGCAGACTTCTGCGTATCTTAAGCTAAGGCCGACTCACCAGGAATCTATGACCCTCATTTGACGACTATTTTCAAACTTGGAAACATAAACTTAAAAGTAAAAGAGAGTTTGTATAGACGTTATATAAAGGTCAAGTTATTGATTTGATTTTAGAGGCATAAAATGAAAAATAGAGAGTCAGCTAGTATAATCAAAAAGATACTGTAATGTGCTCGCATTTCCCAGGGTTTTTGTTCACGAAAAACGAAACGGCGTGATATGAACATCGATGATGTGAACAATCCGGAGATTGTCGCATGGTTGATCAGACATCACAAGATTGAGCATTTTATTAATACTCTGAGCAGAGCGGGTGTGGCAGGCGAGACAATTCGTCATTCGAACGATCGACTTCATCCTTGATGGAGTGCCTTGGTCTGTTCAGTAGGTTGTCGGATAGCAGGAAGCGCAATTTGGTGAAGGTTGAAGCGTGTATGAGAAAAAAGTTAGCCGAAACAAGGCGCGTTAACATAGAGGAAAGTTGTATGACGTGCGCGTACGCGAAAAATTGCGTACGATTTTCCTTCGCAATAGCGAAAGGCCAGAGCGAATCTGTTGCATGCGATTTCTGTAGATGGTAAGGGTCCGCCAGTAAGTGAAAAAATATTCAGATTTTTGTCCTCCTCATGATAGTGGTACAACAGTGACAATAATCTCAAAAATTACATAAATTTCACACTTCTTACAGTTCTGAATGTAAATTAAAAATTAATTTCGCACACATTCATAGATATTTTTTTCAATCACTTATATTTTACAATCTGTTTTTTTACAAAAAGGGAGCGATCGGCAGTGAAACAAATTTGGAAAACCAACTGTCAATAACGGCAGCCAGTAAGATGTATTCGCGGATATTGTCAATGGAACGATTTGCATGGAAGTCATGACCAATTCGTTATTGAGTGGCGACTTAGATACCCATTCCTCACGAGCCCGTAGCACTAGCCTCGCGCCGTCAGACAGTGAGATTGTAAGTAGCATGGTTTGGTCTACACGTAGTCGCTACCAAACCAATAGTAACATGAATTAAGCTTGGGATTGACCCCGTATAACTCTAGAATACGGAATCGATCTTATATGATCGATCGTTTTTGTTACCAGGCCTTAACTTTCTGAATTTCTGACCCGTATGCTGGATTATAAAGAAATCAATTTATGAACATCCTGACTTGGATAATGAATCACGATTGACTTTTAGGATGCCAGTAGACGTGGCGTGAACGAATCACCAGGAGCAGCTGATGTGTTCAGCGATAGTGGTCCATACTCTCCAGAAAGCTGGGCGGATTGGGCTGAGTGCAATTCATAACTCGAGATCTTCCGATGTTAAAGCAATGCTAGAGAGAGTCGAGGCTGGAATACGGAGGCAAGAGAGAATTCGAGAGGATAACATCCGTATTTTGCGTTCGAAGTTGAGCGTAAGAAGAGTACTTGAAGAGTGTCGCTCACCAGAGGTCGAGAAACCTGGTGTTTTATTTAAGCAGAAAAGTGAGGACAGTATATTAACGTGATTCATGGTTCACTCGCACTCGTTAATGTGAAAATGCTCGCGTTAATGTGAAAATAAGCGCGAAAGGTTACCATTGTAATTGTCTTTTCTATGAACATCTACGAGTATCTATCAAAACGGCAGGTAAGAAGACAAAACAAATAAATGCATGGCGGATGCGTATTAACAAACCTACTAAAAGAAAGGTAAGCCAGCCAAGATTCGAGAAAACAACTACAGTAGAACTGAGAATAAATATGTTTTTCCCTTCGGATACGATCGTCTTCCAATTCTTTTCCTGAAACTACAAAATGAAGAGTTTCTAGCAGAAGGGAGTATGGACTGATAAAGCAGGACACATGGGCAAGAATGGAAAACGTATGTCATGTTATATCCTGTGCTTTTCAAGTCTTTCCGTGGTAAATGCATCAGCATCTTGACTGCATGATTGATTCAACCCGTCCTACACCACATCATCATCATAGGTCCAAAAAGCCAACTTACCAGCTGAGATCACTTTCTGTTGATTGGGCGAAACGCCCTCGTTGTCATGCTCGCCTGCAAAATGAGTGAATATCACAATGGGGGGGGTGGGGGAGGGGGGAGTTTTTTGTGGGATTCCCCGGCCCCCCTTTGGGGTTTTTTCCCTTTTTTTTTCCTTTTTTTTTTTTTTTTTTTTTTTTGCAGCAAAGGGGGCCTGGGTGGGGGGTCTTTTCTTTTGGAGGGGTGGCCTTTTGGTTTTCCCTTTATTGAAATCACATCGCCATAAACACTTTGTACGCTGCCTCATAAGTATGGCTCTCTATTTTGAGTGCACTGCGTTACACAAACCTCGTAAGTTAGCTTCGTCGCCTACCGCCTTCTCCAACAATTCATTGCACCGCTTTTGCAAAGCCAAGATTCCTTTCTTTAACCTCACAACGCACTTCAGGCGACAGTTCATGACTCTCGTGATAAGGATTTTAGCCTCGTATTGCGCTTGCTCCTTCGGCAGTTTGGTTTTCTTTGCACGCTTGTTCGTCAGAGCTCTCACGAACTTACCTTCGGCCGCATCAGCACCAGCACGCAACATGGCTATGCTTTGGTTGCGGTGGTACTGCTGATCGACAAGCAAATCGATGTGGTAGCGTTGGCGCCTTATCCTGGCCTCTGCCTCTAAATTCTCTCTGTATCTGGCCAGGCGATAAGCGATCTTTCTGCAGGCGTGTTTGACCTTACTGTACCATTTCCGGTACTTTGACTTGATTTTCGACACCCACTTGGCACGCCAGACTCGTTGCGCGCCTACTACTTTTTGTCTGTTCTTCAAGATGTAGCGCCTTCTTATCGCTTCTCTCTTTTCGGCATTTTTCATCTCCCACAGCTTTTTCCTCAATTTGGCTATTGCTGGGTGTCTCCTCTCCCAGGCCACTTTAGTGCTTTTTCTGTCCCCAAATTTTCCTCGCTCCACCGCTTACGAGACATTTCCCTGATCTCGGGGTTTGCCTTCTCCCAGTTTTTTCGAGACCTCTTCCTGCTATTAGGTTTCGTACTTTCCCAGTTTTTACGAGACATTTCTCTGATCGCTGGGTTAGCCTCCTCCCATTTTCACGACACCTCTTCCTCGTGTCAGAGTTCAATTTCCCACTTCCACAGATTCTTTCGTCCGAGCCCCCCGAGACCGCCAGAGCAACAGAGCCCCCCTTCCACGAGACCTTCCGTCCCAGGTAGCCATTCCATGAGGGGAGAGGGAGGGAGGAAGGCGGGAAGAAGAAAAAACTGAGAGGGGGGGGGGATCAGAATTCCAAAAAATCGTACAAGCCGCAGCTCGTGATTTTCTTATCACCATAAACATACACAGAAAATTCTCGCCTTTTTATTTTTCTTTTTCACTCTCGTCTGAGCACATGAATGCGCACTCAAAACAGCAAGTACGAGGAGTTCAGAATTTAAAAACAAGTCAATAAAATAAATAAATAAATGGATAGATACTAGATAACATGCACTTAGTCACTCAAACGTCAACTTCGAAACAGAGTCACGAAAACCTGCGAAACTGAGAGCTGTCACATCGCATTACATTCGTCGTCGATCCTCCGACCTTGCACATATAACATCCTTGATCTTATAGTTTTACATACAACGGTAGAGGGGGAAATTGATGTTTTGCAGGCTGCATCCATTCACAAGCAAGGCACATGCGGGGTCTGCACTGCAGTTGCTGCACTTGCCTCAAGAAAGGTCAACGAACGCCTTTGCCCTAAAAACGCTCCCATTTTTGAACCATACGAATTGGGCCGAATCGTCTCCTAAAACTGAGAACTTCAATTTTAGAAGACTGTGCTTAGACACAACAGCTGAATGATGCCTTTGAGAAACCATGCTAGGCTCAAAGCGTCGGCTGATTCAGTATTTGTAACGAAAATCTGAAATGCATTCATGTCCTTGCATGTCCCAGCAAGATAAGATGCGACCAGTCAACGGAGTTGGAGTATATTTAACACCATGAGCCACAAAAATTCTTTCAACGTACGCCTTTTGGATGGTCCTGTTCGAGGGACCATCTAAAAGGCGTCCGCGTTTTGGCAAAATCGGGGAATGGGAAAACCATACAATGCACTCAGACAATGGCCAGACATCGCACTGCCAAACACGTGTTCTACCCCCCCCCCCCCCTCCCCGCTCTCCCTGCACTCCATTCCATCTTTGGAGTGACCGCGCCATTTCTCTAACTGATTGACACATCACGGTTGGTTTCTCGTCGTGGCTCTTTTAATAAGACTAGCGTCAGAAAAAATAGAGCGGAAAAAGTAAGGCGCAATGGAATCCTCGATCAAAGAAATAAACAAGGCATGTCGAATTCCCTACAAAGATCTGCAGCCTATCTGAGGAATGTATAAAATTAAGGTAACTTTGCTAAGTTAAATGACCCACTAATCTTACGACAACAAACGTTCGGTCAGACTCCACTTCAAATCGTTTTCAAAATCGGAAGACCAATAGGTCGAAATTTCTGACGTGGTCGAAAACATTGGGTTTCTGCAAGAAACGCATAGTTTGGAAGATGATTTTCGTTTCTGGAGGTCAGAATGGAGCGGTGACTGCCTTCTTTCTCATGGCTGTAATCACAGTTGCGGCGTTGGAATCTTCTTTAAACGTAATTCTGGAATATCTGTCCTCAACTCAAAACTAGATGAACATGGACGTTTTATTTATGCCCGTCTCTCTTTTTCGAACAAGATTTTTCATGTTGTGAATGTTTATGCTCCTGATTTCTCAAGTAATGCGCGTGTTGAGTTTTTTGAAATGATCAGCAGGGAAATTTTTCTTGATCTCATTTCGAGTGACTCGGACCCTATTTTCTTAGGAGGTGATTTCAATACTCACCTTTCTAAATTAAATAAATCTTCTAATGGGGATCACGCCTTTGTCGAAAAAGCTTGTGCTCAGAGACTTCTTCGTCTAAGTGCCGATTTTGATCTGGAAGATTCTTGGAGATCTCACCGAGGTAATGACCGGGGGTGGACCCGTTTTCAAAGATCCCCGGTGGTGTTTTCCAGGATAGATTTTATCTTTACGTCCACAGACGTTCACGAGGCTCTTCTTTCTTTTTCAATCATCCCCACTCCCTTCTCGGATCATTGTTCCTCTCTTTTGAATGGAGCCCTTTCTGCTCCTTTTTTTCAACAAGGTCCCCTTATTAGAAGTTTAATGTTTCCTAGCTTGAAGTCCGAGAGTATATCGATCTGATCAAGCAAGAAATCATGGGCTTTAAAAACGACTATAGGACTCTCCCAAATCCTCACGTGAAATGGGACCTTTTATTGACTAAATTACGAGGTGTTACAATTAATTTTTGTACGAATCGAAAACGGGTTCAGGAACAAGAACGAAAGGATCTAATAGCCGAAATAGACTTTTTGTTAGAATTTCTTCTCGAAGCTCCTAATAATTTCCCCGATTTAGATCTGGTTCCCGGGATGAATCGTATCGAGGCGTGTCGTTCCGATTCAAAGACGCTTGATGAGTGCAGAGTTGAAGCAGCTATGGTTAGATCTAGAGTCAGATGGGCGGAGTCCGGTGAACCTAGTACTCGGTACTTTTTCCAGTTGGAAAAGACTCGATTAAAACACAGTTATCGAGTGCATCGAATTAAAGGGCCGATTGATTGCGGATCAATCTACAATAAAATCAGAAATCCTAACCTTTTTCAGAAATCCCACAGAGGACAAGTTCCAGATGGTTTCATTTTGCTTAAGAATAAAAATCGACTTGTGGGAATCAGCCTATGCAAAACTTTCCATTGGAAACTTATGTGCCAGGAGGGTAATTTTAGTCGAGGTAATAGCCGAAAGGAGGGCACTATTTCGGAAATACCAAGATCTCGTATCCATGAGCGTTCAGAGGTAGGAGGAGAATACACGGAACTAGAGAGTAGGGAATAGAAAATCTTACTACGAGAACCTGATAATGGCTTATAAGAAGAAGAAGTGGGGTGCAAGAAAATAGGAGCAGGGGGAATCAAGTACTGAATATCCTGGATCTGATCAAAATGATCGTGGAACATAATGCGCCAGTGAGCCGGGATGCAGT